>CAKOAT010619599.1:130795-151841 GCA_932364175.1 Eruca vesicaria subsp. sativa
ACCAGTTCTACGCAGATTCGGAATAAGAACCTCTTTGCTCTCTGTTTTCGTTTATTCTCATTTAAATTCTAAGTATTTTCGTCATCTTATTTTCGTTGTGCGGTTCTCGCAGATAGCCGGTTCCTCTGGAAACTTAGGGTTTTCCCGAAGTTTCCTTATTTACGATTTATTTGACAGTAGGGTGAAATCGACTCCCACATAGAGGTTGATTGTCACAAGGTAAGGCAAATGATCATTCTTGGAGTTGTCTTACCTTGTTACATTAGGAGTGAAGATTAGTTAGCTGATGTTTTCGCTATGGCCGCAAGACAAAAGACCATGGAGTCCGTCCATACCAGGTTGGAACTCATGGATCTTACTATCCCCAGCTAATCCCCTCGCTATGGGGTCTTTACTCTTTTCCTTAACAAGGTTTTATCCCTAAGGAGGGTTTTTTTTGGTATGTTTTCAATGAGGAAGACCTCATATCATTCCAAGCTAGACTTGTTTCACATGGTCTAGCTTGAGGGGGAGTGTTAAGATGAGATGAGTTATATGAGAAGGAGATAAGGAGTTTGAGTGTAAGAGAGGAAGAAGAGAGTTGGAAAACATTGTTGAGGAAATGTATACGGATGTGTACGGACAGGTTGTGGTCCGTACACATAAAGACTTGCAAGAGAAGTAAGTGAAAGGCAAGAGAAGAAAGATCCTTGTCCAAGAGAGAAGGTTCGGAAATGAGACACTCCACACGGAAGATGATGCAACCTTGACCAGATCTGAAACTGATGAGGAACTAGACGATCTGATAGAGTGTGATAATGGACATAATGCTGAAGAAGAGCTGATGGGGAGTGACACTGAATCGGAAGATGTAGCTGGCTTGAGTGACAAGGACACGGATTCAGCTGAAGATAACCGCCTAAACCAAGACTCTTTTGTCATCTCAACTGGTCCAATTACTCGATCACAAACCAGGGGATTGAAGAAATCAACTGCAGCCTTGGTTCTCTCTAAACCAAACCCGAAATCAATTGAAGATCAAGACCAGAACCAAGTCAAAATCTACACTTATTCAGTCTTTGGTCTTGCATAAGTTTTAGAAGTCTTTCTCATTTTTACACAAAGTCTTACGAGTGCTTTGTCTTCTGTTTTCTTCTACGTAAACACTATGTCGAATTCTGTTTGATTCATTCACTCTTTTTATCAAAAAACCTTTCTAAGCTGTAAATCCCTTGTTCATCTTTGAACATTGATCTGCTACAGAGTTCATTCTCTAACAGCAATTCTGTTTGTGATCTGTGAAAGAGTTCACTCTATGGATCACTTACACATCGAGCAAGTTGTGATCTCTCCATTGATCTACAACTGAAGAATCCCCTTCCATCTCTACCAGCATCCACGGATCCATCCCCCCCTTTGATCATCATTCAACATTCACCCATAAACAAAGCGATCAATCCATATATCAAACAAGTGATACCCGTTCTTCAGGGGCAAAAGAATCCGATCCTAACCAGGATTTTATCAGGTGGTATCAGAGCAGATTGAAGGCTCTTGATCTAGGGTTTGCGCTTTTAAAATGCTCTTTTTGTTTTGGGAACCTTGTTTTCTGTTACTGTTAATTCTCATCATCTATTTTCTATCTATCTCTTTGTATCTGCAACGAGGGCCATCAGTATCATTAAAAAAATAAAAAATAAAAAAAAGTTGAAAGAAAGATCATAAGAAGTTGAGGAGAAATCCGACTTAGGCTGATGAGGAAACCGGCCTGGCTGAGGAGAAATCCAGCCCTGGTGGTAAAACCTCTTGCAAAACGAAATCTCTTAAAACTTTTTATCTTTTCTTCTGTTTTTGGGGTTGGGGATTGTTCTCTAAAGGCATTGATCTTTGTTTGTTGCTGAACTTTTGGATTCAAAAAGAAACTTTACCACAAAACTTGAGAGAAACGGTTGAGAGAACACCAAGTGAGGCCTCGGCTATCATACTTTGTGCTAACCTTTCTTGTTGAGTTTCTTATCAGGAAATATGTCTGGAAGAAGTAGTGATCACGAAGAACCACCAGCTGTAAAACTTGATAAACTGGAGATGGAAGCCATGATGTCCATGCTGATGAAAGAGTTTAATAAAAGATTAGAATTTGAGAAAAATCCTACTGATGATATTCTTGGTACTTGTTCACAGGCTAGGAAAGCAGCTAGAGAAAAAAGGCGAGGCAAAAGAATAGCCAATGAAAGAATTGAGGATAGCTATTCATCTTCTGGGAGAAGCTCGGATGAAGTAAGATCACTAAGGCCAACATCTCAAACTAGGACCAACCGAGCCAGCAGAAACACACCCGATGATACTCTTGGCAACTTTAAGCTAAGGATACCAACTTTTAGTGGAAAGAATGATCCAGATGCCTACTTGGAGTGGGAGAAAAAGATGGAACTTATCTTTGATTGTCACCATTATTCTGGATCCAAGAAGGTCAGGCTTGCTGTAACAGGTTTTGAAGGATACACACTTCATTGGTGGGATCAGATTGTCTACTAGGCGCAGAACAGGGGAGCTCAGATGGATTCTTGGTATGAGCTTAAGACACTGATGAAGAAGCGTTTTGTTCCCAGCCATTACAACAGAGAAGTTCATCAGAAACTAAGAAGGCATACCCAAGGAACCAAGAGTGTTGAAGACTACTTTCAAGAGATGGAGATGCTCATGATTAAGGCTGCTATAGAAGAAGATAGTGAAGCAACTATAGCCAGGTTCCAAGCGGGCCTTAATAGAGAACTACCAAACCGTTTGGAGATGCAGGAGTATGAAGATATCTATGAGCTTCTTCACAAAGCCATTCTTATCGAGCAGCAGCTAAAGAGAAAGACTACATTCAAGAGCAACTATGGCAACAATTTCCGATCATCCAAGGAAGAAAAGTCTCTTGGCAAACGAAAAGAAGAAACCAAGGGATCTCAGCGTGAAGATAAAGGCAAGACATCCACCACCCGAACCAGAGATGTAAAGTGTTTCAAGTGCCATGGCATTGGACATTATGCCAACGAGTGTACTGACAAGAAGTTGATGATTCTCTTGGACAATGGTGAGATTGTATCTGAAGAAGAGAAAGCTGATGTTTCTGAAGAAGAACTGATAGACTACCCAGTTCGTGGACAACTCCTAGTCACAAGAAGATCACTTCAAGTTCAATCCAAGCCAGAAGATCTTGATCAAAGGGAGAACCTATTTCATACTCGTTGTACTGTTCTTAATAACGTTTGTAGTTTGATCATTGATGGTGGGAGTTGTACTAATGTTGCTAGTGAATCCCTTGTAGAAAAGCTTGGATTAAAAACCGGCAAGCATCCTAGGCCATATCTACTTCAGTGGCTCAATGAGGAGGGCGAGCTTAAGGTCACTGAACAAGTAATGGTTCCTATAACCATTGGAAGATATCAAGATGAGATTGTGTGTGACATTCTGCCCATGGATTCCAGCCACATCCTGTTGGGAAGGCCTTGGCAATATGATAAGAAAGCTATCCATGATGGATAAACCGCCATCCCTTTACCCACAGAGACAAAAAGATTGTCCTTTCACCCTTGTCTCTTCAAGAAGTGCATGAAGACCAACTGCAGCTCAGACTTAGACGACGAGAATCCAAGGAGAACCCACCTAAGACACAAAACAAGGATGCCATTCTTTTAGCCAAAACAGTGAGATCAAGCAAGCTTTGCATCTTCAACAACCCTTACTTTTGTTTATTTTTAAAGGTGCTCTACTAACTTCTTCTAACCATGATCCGGAGTTGCCGAGTGGATTTGAGTTTATTTTGCAGGAATATAGTGATATCTTTCCAGATGAAAGCCCAACAGGTTTACCTCCTTTCCGTGGGATTGAACACCAAATAGATTTGGTTCCTGGTTCTTCTCTTCCCATCGGCCAGCCTATCGAACAAACCCTGATGAGACCAAGGAACTTCAGAGGCAAGTTGATGAGCTGATGGAGAAAGGACACATCCGTGAAAGCATGAGCCCTTGTGATGTGCCTGTACTCCTAGTTCCTAAAAAAGATGGAAGCTGGCGCATGTGTGTTGATTGCAGAGCCATCAACAATATCACTGTAAAGTATAGACATCCTATCCCTAGACTTGATGATATGGTTGATGAATTGCATGGTTCCTGCATATTTTCTAAGATAGATTTGAAAAGTGGTTATCATCAGATTAGGATGAAAGAAGGTGATGAGTTGAAAACTGCTTTTAAAACAAAACATGGTTTGTATGAGTGGCTTGTTATGCCCTTTAGGTTAACAAATGCATCTAGCACTTTCATGAGATTAATGAATCATGTTTTGAGAGCCTTCATAGGTCATTTTGTGGTAGTTTATTTTGATGATATTCTAATCTTCAGCAAGGGTTTAAACGAGCATATTAGGCACCTGAAATCTGTTCTAGAAGTGCTTAGAAAGGAGTATCTATTTGCTAATCTTACAAAGTGTACTTTTGGAGCAGATTGTTGGTTTTACAGAGCTCAGGTTGTGTGTGTGTGTGAAAACTCCATTGATGGCAAGATAAGGTCTTGAACTAGTTGAATGAGAGGTCTGATGAATTAAGATAGTGTAATGGTTTGAATCAGAGAGATTAAAAGAAGATTAGAGATAGATTAAAGAGATTAGAAAGGGGTAGACTTAAGGAGATTAAAATCCAAGAACACATCTTTTATTTTATGAAGGAGGAGAGGCAAATGCCTTCTCTCTCTCTTCGGAGCTTACAAACGACAATACTCAGCTTATATATGAGAGCTTTTCTCTTTTAATATCAGATGCCCTAAAGTAAAGATTAAACATGAATGGAGGAGATGTTCTAATTTGAAATGGACGATTCAGATCAAGTCTTGTGGTCTTTTTTTGCTTGTTGTGCGCAAGGGATTGGAAGAAGAGATGTAAGGCTGGAAATGATCCACCCTTCCTCTTGTATCCGCCCATACAAATGTCCAGATACATAGCAAGCTGTGGCTTTCACTTTACAGCTCACACCAGCCTTTCTTCTTCTGTCTTGGACGAGCTGGATAAGCTTTCTTATCCACAAACGGCCAAGAGAGAAAACACACACTTCCTTGTTGCTCCCAAACAGCATCTCGGCAAGTATATTCCTTTTCTCATTTCTCTCTTGCCCTCAACCTTGCCACACAAGTCTTCTTCATACCTTGCCACACAAGCCTCCATTTCTTGAGTATATGGGTTAGGGTTAGACCGTACAGATTTCACCCTAATTTTGCACAGCCTTAAAAACTCCCCAAAGGTCGATATAAAGTATTTTGGGTCGACCTCGTCCGTACTGGTCTGTACGGAGTCCGTACCATCCGTACTTGGTCGACCCTATTCTTGCACTTCCTCCAACCATCTCCTAAACACCTTCCATGTCTTCTCTACATCATTCTGAACTCTCCTTGGACATCATCTCAACATATTATAAGCTTCTCATCACATCTTAAGCTCCATAGAACTCTTCTAGACATCTTCCGAAGCTTGCCCTATTTATGCACAAGCTCCATCTTTTCTTAAGTTCAACACAGATCACCTTGTTTTTCTAGGTTTTGTTGTTACAGCTCAGGGGATCAAGGTCTATGAAGAGAAAATCAAAACAATTCGAGACTGGCCGAGTCCTAAGAGTGTAAGTGAAGTCAGAAGTTTTCATGGACTAGCTGGATTCTATAGGAGATTCGTCAAAGACTTCAGCACCATTGCAGCCCCACTCACAGAAGTCATCAAGAAGAATGTAGGATTTAAGTGGGAAGAAGCACAAGAAGAAGCTTTCCAGACTTTAAAAGGGAAGTTGACTGAAGCCCCTTTACTTGCACTCCCTGATTTTACTAAGACTTTTGAAATAGAGTGTGATGCCTCTTGTGTAGGAATTGGAGCAGTACTGATGCAAGAGAAAAGGCCGATTGCCTATTTCAGTGAGAAACTTGGGGGAGCTATGCTCAACTACCCAACATATGACAAGGAGTTCTATGCCTTGTGTGGGAACCGAAATCCACCTACTGTCAAATAATCGTAAATAAGGAAACTTCGGGAAAACCCTAAGTTTCTTGAGGAACCGGCTATCTGCAGAACCGCACAACGAATGTTAAGAAAACGATGAACTTTAAAATTAAAACGAAAATAAACGAGATTGAAAGCAAGAAGGTTCTTATTCCGAATCTGCGTAAGAACTGGTACAAAAGAGAGGCCTAAGCTACGTGAGCCATCGGCAAAATCCTTAGAAATCTAAGAACGAAAACCCTAATTGAGACGCAGCTCGCTAACAGAAAACGGAAATATTCCTAAATGCTAATTTCTGGTGGTGAGAGCTCTGAAAATCGTCCTTTAGCTTCTGCCCTATGCCTCCTCCTTATATACTCCTCCTTAGGCGGTTTTAGTCTTTCCATTTTGCTCGAAACCGAATATTTCGGGAACTTTCCATATCTATCGATCCTTCCTTTTCTTCTGCGGAAATCTTCTATTTATCTTCAAACTTGCCTTTTATCTTCCATCTGCGAGTAGACCGTCAAAGCGTTATCGTATCTTCGGGTTTGATTTCGTTAACGTCGCGAGATGGGTTTTTATCGTGTTTTAGGACCTTTCGGACCGTTTTACCACTTTAACGAGACCGTTTCCTGATCTGAAGCCGTTTTTTTACGATTCTCTCGACATTTTTTATTAAAAACGCGTTTTTTATAATCTTAACGAAGAATCTCGAATAAATCGTATAGTTTAGGCGACGTTCGGTGTTTTTATTAACCGTTACCGTTTTATACGATTTGTTCGAGTTCTTTTCAGGAAACCGGAGTTTTACGGTTTTTATCGTAAAACTCGAACGATAGGACGGATTGAGACGAAACGGGAGACATTTGGACCGTGATTCGGAATACGATCGTGTCAAAGGATGTATGCCTTGAATCAAGGATGTGGGAGATCGAGGCTCGGGATGGTCGGCTCGACGTACGGCGAGCTATTTCAGCTTGGCTAGGTCGCCATAAGGTGAACTAGGCGAAAAGAACCAGTGGGGCAAAGTCAGCACCTCTTAGTTCGCCCAATGGCGATCTAGCCGGGACGGGACTAATTCGCCCATCGGCGAATTAAGTCGGGCCGGCTTAGTTCACCCGTGGGCGAACTAGTCGTGACTAGTTCGCGTTTTACGGCTGTTTCGGTTTTTTGCGGTTTCGTAAAACGATTCTTCGAGTTTTATAAAACGATTCTTCGAGTTTTATAAAACGACTCTCGAGTTTTATAAAATGATTCTTCAGGTTCTATAAAACGATTCTTCGAGTTTTATAAAACAATTCTCGAGTTTTATGAAACGATTCTTCGAGTTTTATAAAACGATTCTTCGAGTTTTATAAAACGATCTTCGAGTTTTATAAAACGGCTTCTCGAGTTTTATAAAACGATCTTCGGGCTTCTCGAGTTTTATAAAAAGATCTTCGAGTTTTATAAAACGATCTTCGAGTTTTATAAAACGGCTTCTCGAGTTTTATAAAACGATCTTCGAGTTTTATAAAACAGCTTCTCGAGTTTTATAAAACGGCTTCTCGATTTTTATAAAACGATCCTCGAGTTTTATAAAACGATCTTCGAGTTTTATAAAACGGCTTCTCGAGTTTTATAGAATGGTCCTCGAGTTTTATAAAACGATCCTCGAGTTTTATAAAATGATTCTTCAGGTTTTACAAAACGATTCCTTTTATATTTCTGCGGGGAGTTTCGGCCGTTGATTCCATCGTACCGATTTTGACCCCAACACCTTGATCAAAGCTCTTGAAACCTGGCAGCACTACCTATGGCCAAAGGAGTTTGTGATTCACACTGATCACGATTCCCTCAAACATCTCAAGGGCCAGCACAAGTTGAACAAGAGGCATGCTAAGTGGGTCAAATTCCTTGAAACCTTTCCATATGTGATCCACTACAAGCAAGGTAAAGAAAATGTGGTAGTTGATGATTTGTCCAGAAGGTATACTCTGCTTACTACCATGGAAACTAAGCTGCTGGGATTTGAACAAATCAAAAGTTATTATGTTGATGATCCTGATTTTGGAGATTACTTTAAGGATAGTGAGAAACATGCTAGTGGAAACTATTATCCGTTTGACGGTTTCTTCTTCTTTGAGGATCGTTTGTGCTTACCTCAGTGTTCTTTGAGAGAGTTGTACATTAGGGAATCACATGAAGGGGGTCTGATGGGGCACTTTGGCGTGCCAAAGACACTTAGTATTCTAAAGGAGCACTTCTTTTGGCCAAACATGAGGAAGGATGTGGAGAAGCATTGCAGCAGATGCTTTGTGTGTACTCAGGCCAAAGCAAAGAACCGGCCACAAGGTTTGTATACTCCTCTTCCAATTCCTAGTGCACCTTGGGTGGATTTGTCTATGGACTTTGTGCTTGGGTTACCTAGAACTAGAAGAGGCAGGGACTCCATCTTTGTTGTGGTTGATAGATTATCTAAGATGGCTCATTTCATTGCTTGCAATAAGACTGATAGTGCTGTGAATGTTGCTGATCAGTTTTTTAAAGAGGTAGTACGTTTGCATGGAGTGCCTAGGACCATTGTGTCTGATAGAGATACTAAGTTCCTAAGCTACTTCTGGAAAACTCTCTGGTCTAGATTAGGGACTAAGCTGTTGTTCTCTACTACTTGCCATCCTCAGACTGATGGACAAACTGAAGTAGTTAATAAGACTTTGTCTACTCTTTTGAGAACTGTGGTTAAGAAAAATATTAAGTCTTGGGAAGATTGTTTGCCTCATGTTGAGTTTGCTTAGAACCATTCGATACATAGGACAACAAAGTACTCTCCTTTCCAGATTGTGTATGGTTTCAGTCCTCTTACGCCACTTGACTTGTTGCCTTTACCTCACAAAGAGCAGATTAACCTTGATGGACAGGCCAAGGCCGAGTTTGTTGTTTCTTTGCATGAACAGGTTAAGAAGAACATTGAGACAAGAACTAAGGAGTATGAGAAACAAGCAAACAAAAAGAGGCTTGAGTTGATCTTGCAACCAAGAGATTTGGTGTCAATCTATCTTCGAAAGGATAGGTTTCCTGCGGAAAGAAAGTCTAAGCTTTTGCCAAGAACAGATGGACCATTTAAAGTCTTGGAACGGATCAACAACAATGCTTATATAATAGACCTTCAAGGTAAGTATTCTGTTAGTTCCACCTTCAACATTGCTGACTTGATTCCTTACTTTGCAGCTGAGTCGGATTTGAGGTCAAATCCTTTTAAAGGAGGAGGGGATGATGCAACCTTGACCAGACCTGAAGCTGATGAGGAACTAGACAAGCTGATAGAGTGTGAGAATGGACATAAAGCTGAAGAAGAGCTGATGGGGAGTGACACTGAACCGGACGATGAAGCTGACTTGAGTGACAAGGACACGGATTCAGCTGAAGATAACTGCCTAAACCAAGACCCTTTTGTCATCTCAACTGGTCCAATACTCGATTAGAAACCAGGGGATTGAAGATCAAGACTAGAACCAAGTCAAAATCTACACTTATTCAGTGTTTGGTCTTGCATAAGTTTTAGAAGTCTTTTGTTGGGGTCAAAATTGGTACGACGGAATCAATAGCCAAAATTCAAAAAACATAAAAGGAATAGTTTTATAAAACCCAAAGATCGTTTTATAAAACTCGAGAAGACGTTTTATAAAACACGAAGATTGTTTTATAAAACTTAAGAAGCCGTTTTAAAAAACTCGAAGATAGTTTTATAAAACTCGAGAAGCCGTTTTATAAAACTCGAAGATCGTTTTATAAAACTCAAGAATCGTTATATAAAACTCAAAGATTGTTTTATAAGACTCGAGAAGACGTTTTATAAAACTCGAGAAGCCGTTTTATAAAACTCGTAGATCGTTTTATAAAACTCGAGAAGCCGTTTTATAAAACTCAAATATCGTTTTATAAAACTCGAGAAGCCGTTTTATAAAACTCAAAGATCGTTTTATAAAACTCGAGAAGCCGTTTTATAAAACTCGAGAATCGTTTTACGAAACCGCAAAAAACCGAAACAGCCGTAAAACACGAACTAGTCGCAACTAGTTCGCCCACCGGCGAACTAAGCCAGCTTGGCTAAGTTCGCCGGTGGGCGAACTAGTCCATCTCGACTAGTTTGCCCACCGGCGAACTAGTCCCACTTGACTAGTTCGCCCACCGGCGAACTAAGCCAGCTCGGCTTAGTTCGCCCATGGGCGAACTAGTCCCGTCCTGACTAGTTCGCCCACAGGCGAACTAAGCAAGCTCGGCTTAGTTCGCCAGTGGGCGAACTAGTCCCGTCCCGACTAGTTCGCCGTTGGACAAACTAGTGACTTCCTGGACGTCCCGAGCCTTGATCTCCCGCATTCCCGATTCGAAACGTACGTCTTTCGACACGGTCACATTCTGAACCACGGCCGAAACGTCTCCTGTTCCATCTCGATCCGACCTATCGTTCGAGTTTTATGATAAAAACCGTAAAACTTTGTTTTCTCGACAAAGAACTCTAGGAAATTGTATATAACGGCAACGGTTAAACGAAACAGCGCGTTTTTAATAAAAACGTCGAGTAAATCGTAAAACCTTACGATTAGCTCGAGGAATTTACTAAAAACGGCATCAGATCAGGAAACAATCCCCAACAAAGTTGGAAAACGGATTTATCGCAGAACGGCCCGGAAGGTCCTAAAACGCAATAAAAACCCATCTCGCGATCTTAACGGAATCTAACCCGAAGATACGATAACGTTTTGACGGTTTACTCGCAGAAGGAAAATAAATGTCAAGTTTGAAAATAAAAGGAAGGTTTGAAGAAAAATAGAAGATTTCCGCGGAAGAAAAGGAAGGATCGAGAAAAATGGAAAATTCCCGATATAGTCAAATTTGGACGAAATGGAAAGACCGAATGGCAAGGCGAGGAGTATATAAATAAGAGGTCTAGGGCAGAAACAAGGTACACGATTTTCAGAGCTCTCACCACCAGAAATTAGCAATTAGGAATATTTCCGTTTTCTGTTAGCGAGCTGCGTCTCAATTAAGGTTTTCGTTCTTTGATTTCTAGGGATTTCGCCGACAGCTCACGCAGCTTAGGCTTCTCTCGTTGTACCAGTTCTTAGGGCAAGTGGGGAACGAAACTCGACAGCCTCTGGAACTCGGCAAAATTCGCGCATGTAATAGATACTGTTAAAAAGCGTCGAGCTCGGATGTCCGGAAATTTTATCGACGTCCGACAAAGCTGGAACCCAAGTCCCAGGCCTAGCGGACCTCGACTCGTCTCCCAACGCCCAAAAAGCCTCGAGGTCCGTCGGATCGATTAACGGGGACGAATACTCTTCTTTCGGAGCCGAAGCTGTAGGCTGCGAACTCGTTCCCTCAGAATTGTGAAAATTGGAACTAGTCGAGGAACGAGTTTTTCTTCCTGAAAACATGTTTGAAGATCTTCAAAGAAAGTGGAGAGAAAATTTCTTGGATGAGTTGTAGAAGGTGGAGTAAAGAATTCAAAATTTTACTCCATCTACTTATAAGGAAGAATTTTACTATTCACCTTTGGACTTTTGGCCATTAAAGTTCCGCCTAATTCTACCAAACTCGCCAAACAAGCCCAATCCACTCGCAAGAACCACACGATTCTTACGAGCTGGGGGGCTAACTGTTGGGGTCAAAATCGGTACGACGGAATCAATAGCAAAAATTCCCCGCAAAAACATAAAAGGAATAGTTTTATAAAACCCAAAGATCGTTTTATAAAACTCGAGAAGACGTTTTAAAAAACTCGAAGATCGTTTTATAAAACTTAAGAAGCCGATTTATAAAACTCGAAGATCGTTTTATAAAACTCGAGAAGCCATTTTATAAAACTCGAAGATCGTTTTATAAAACCTGAAGATCGTTTTATAAAACTCGACAAGATGTTTTATAAAACTCGAAGATTGTTTAATAAAACTCGACAAGCCGTTTTATAAAACTCAAAGATCGTTTTATAAAACACGAGAAGCCATTTTATAAAACTCAAAGATCACTTTAATAAAACTCGAGAAGCCGTTTTATAAAACTCGAGAAGCCGTTTTATCAAACTCGAGAATCGTTTTACAAAACCGCAAAAAACCGAAACAGCCGTAAAACGCGAACTAGTCGCAACTAGTTCGCCCACCGGCGAACTAAACCAAGCTGGCTTAGTTCGCCGATGGGCGAACTAAGAGGCCCATGACTAGTTCGCCGGTGGGTGAACTAGTCCCGTCCCGACTAGTTCGCCGTTGGACGAACTAGAGACTTCCTGGACGTCCCGAGCCTCGATCTCCCGCTTTCCCGATTCTAAACGTACGTCTTTCGACACGGTCACATTCTGAACCACAGCCAAAAAGTCTCCCGTTCCATCTCGATCTGACCTATCGTTCGAGTTTTACGATAAAAACCGTAAAAATTCTTTTCCTAGACAAAGAACTCGAGGAAATCGTATAAAACGGCAACGGTTAAATGAAAAACCGAACATTGCCTAAACTATACGATTTATTCGAGATTTCTCGTTAAAATCATAAATAACATGTTTTTAATAAAAAAAGTCGAGTAAATCGTAAAAAGCGCGTTTTTAATAAAAACGTCGAGTAAATCGTAAAACCTTATGATTAGCTCGAGGAATTTACTAAAAATGGCACCAGATCAGGAAACGATCCCGTACAAAGTCGGAAAACGGATTTATCGAAGAACGGCCCTGAAGGTCCTAAAACGCAATAAAAACCCATCTCGCGATCTTAAACGAATCTAACCCGAAGATACGATAACGTTTTGACGGTTTACTCGCAGAAGGAAAATAAATGTCAAGTTTGAAAATAAAAGGAAGGTTTGAAGAAAAATAGAAGATTTCCGCGGAAGAAAAGGAAGGATCGAGAAAAATGGAAAATTCCCGATATAGTCAAATCTGGACGAAATGGAAAGACCGAATGGCCAAGGCGAGGAGTATATAAATAAGAGGTCTAGGGCAGAAACAAGGGACACGATTTTCAGAGCTCTCACCACCAGAAATTAGCAATTAGGAATATTTCCGTTTTCTGTTAGCGAGCTGCATCTCAATTAGGGTTTTCGTTCTTAGATTTCTAGGGATTTCTCCGACAGCTCACGCAGCTTAGGCTTCTCTCGTTGTACCAGTTCTTACGCAGATTCGGAATAAGAACCTTCTTGCTTTCAATTTCATTCATTCTCGTTTTAATTTTAAGTTCATCGTTTTCTTAATATTCGTTTTGTGGTTCTGCAGATAGCTGGTTCCTCTGAAAACTTAGGGTTTTTCCCAAAGTTTCCTTATTTACGATTATTTGACAGTAGATGGATTTCGGTTCCCACATCTTTCTCGTTTTTACACAAAGTCTTAAGAGTGCTTTGTCTTCTGTTTTCTTCTACTTAAACACTATGTCGAATTCTGTTTGATTCATTCACTCTTTTTATCAAAAAACCTTTCTAAGCTGTGAATACCTTGTTCATCTTTGAACATTGATCTGCTACAGAGTTCATTCTCTAACAGCAATTATGTATGTGATCTTTGAAAGAGTTCATTCTCTGGATCACTTACACATCGAGCAAGTTGCGATCTCTCCATTGATCTACAACTGAAGAATCCCCTTCCATCTCTACCAGCATCCACGGATGGTGCAGCCGGGGTATGGCTTATGCTCCTGGATCACTTGAAGGTGGATGGAAAGGGAGTGTTAGTAGAGGTTATGAACACCCTGAAGAACTGTGGTCGTCTCTCTGAAGCTATGAGTGTGGCAACATAGATGGTTTGCTACTCAGAGACACAGGATCACCCTGTATTGTCTAAGATGGATTCACTAAGGAATTCCTTTCCTATGGTGAGATCAATGTTCCTTTAGCTGAACAGAGAAAGCGTGAGACAAAGGCAAGCAAAGTTGCTGAGAAATTATTAGATTCCAAGTTAAAAGTTGCTCTCAGCTGCGTACAAGAATTAAATAGAAAGCGTAAGCTACCCTAATCCTTAACCAGATTGGTTTAGGAGATCTAAACCAATTCGGAATTGGTTATCCTAATCCTGCTTGAACTTGGTTTACTAATCCTAATTGTCTTTGGTTTAATCTAAAAGAAATCAATTACACAGAAATATTAAACCAACAAACTGGTTTGTCTTGGTCCTTCTCTTCTCGTTTACTCCCCATGGATTTGACTAAGTATTGAAGACTCTTTTCTTGTGCTCTCAGCCTTGATCTAGTTACTGGTCCTTCCCACAAGCTGGTTGCACGATTATCAGCTTCTAGTTCTCCCTCTAAGTCAGTCTCCTCGGAATCACCTTTATCCCCTTGAACAGGTTCAATCAGCTCTCCCTCATCAGACTCACTCAGCTCTCCAATGTCCCTACTCATGGCTACACCATCCCCTCCTCCTTTAAAAGGATTTGACCTCAAATCCAATTCATCTGCAATATAAGGAATCAAGTCAGAAACATTGAAAGTGGAACTAATAGTATACTTACCCTCAAGATCAATCTGATAAGCATTATCATTGATTATTTTGAACACTTTGAAAGGACCATTTGTCCTATGCATCAGCTTTGATTTCCTCTCAACAGGAAACCTGTCCTTCCTCAGGTGGATCCACACGAGATCACCTGGTTCTAGCACCAACTCTCTCCGACCTTTGTTCTTTTGCCTTTCATACATCTTTCTCCTCTCCTCTATGTTCTTCCTGACCTTTTCATGTAAAGACTTGACAAACTCGGCCTTATGCTTGCCATCAAGGTTAGTTTGTTCTTTCAAAGGTAAAGCAAATAAATCAAGAGGAGACAATGGGTTGAAACCGTAAACAATTTGAAAAGGGGAGAGTTTAGTAGCTGAATGCATTGCCCTATTGTATACAAACTCTACATGGGGCAAACAATCTTCCTAAGTCCTAATGTTACTCTTAATGATGGCTCGCAGAAGAGTAGACAAAGTTCTATTGACTGTTTCAGTTTGCCCATCAGTTTGGGGGTGAAAAGTAGTTGAAAACAATAGCTTGGTCCCCAACTTTCCCCACAGAGTTTTCCAAAAGTAGCTAAGGAACTTAGAATCTCTATCACAAACTATAGTTGTAGGCATGCCATGCAATCTAACAACCTCTCTAAAGAATAAATCAGCTACTAAAGATGAATCATCAGTTTTATGGCAAGGAATGAAGTGAGCCACTTTAGAAAACCTGTCAACAACCACAAAGATACTATCTCTGCCCTTCCTGGTTCTAGGAAATCCTAAAACAAAGTCCATAGAAATGTCAACCCACGGTGGGGAGAGGTGTATATAAACATGTTGGTTGGACCTTAGACTTGGCCTGCTTGCACACGACACACCTCGCACATAGCCTCTCCACTTCTTTCTTCATGCTCAACCAGTAGAAGTATTCCTGCAAGGTGGAGAGTGTTTTGGCGACCCCAAAGTGGCCCATCAATCCTTCTCCATGAGCTTCCCTGACATACAATTCTCTCAAAGAACCACAAGGAACACACAGGCGGTTATCATAAAAGAGAAATTCTTTTACTTGATAAAATTTACCACTAGCATGTTTCTCAGATTCTTTAAAGACCTCATGAAACTCAGGGTCATTAACATAGCAAGATTTGATATGTTCAAAACCTAAGAGTTTAGTTTCCATGGAAGATAAAGAACATACCTTCTCGAGTGTGCATCAGCAACTACATTCTCCTTACCTTGCTTGTAGTGGATGACATAAGGAAATGTCTCAATGAACTCCACCCACCTAGCATGCCTCTTGTTCAGCTTTTGTTGCCCTTTAAGATGTTTAAGAGATTCATGATCTGTATGGATCACAAACTCTTTTGGCCACAAGTAGTGTTTCCACATTTGCAATGCCCTCACCAAGGCAGATAGCTCTTTGTCATAGGTTGGGTAGTTAAGTGTGCCTCCTCCTAGCTTCTCACTGAAATAAGCTATAGGCTTCCTTTCCTGCATCAACACAGCACCTATTCCAATACCAGATGCATCACATTCAATTTCAAAGGTTTTAGAAAAGTCAGGGAGTACAAGTAAAGGAGCACTTGTTAACTTCTCTTTTAGCATTTGGAATGCATCTTCTTGGGCTTGCCCCCACGTGAAACCTACACTCTTTTTGATTACCTCAGTGAGTGGAGCAGCAACTGTACTGAAGTCTCTAACAAACCTTCTATAGAAACCAGCAAGTCCATGAAAACTCCTGACCTCCCCAATGGTTTTAGGGGTCGGCCACTCCTTGATAGCCTTCACCTTCTCCTCATCAACCTGTATGCCCTGTGATATCACAACGAAACCTAGGAAAACAAGGTTATCTGTTCCAAAAGAACACTTTTTGTAGTTAGCGTACAGGTTCTCCTTCCTAAGCACATCAAGGACTTGTCTCAAATGATTAACATGCTCTTTCATGGTCTTACTATAGATCAGTATATCATCAAAATACACTACTACAAATCGCCCAATCAAAGCTCTCAAGACATGATTCATCAACCTCATAAATGTGCTAGGTGCATTAGTAAGACCAAAAGGCATCACAAGCCATTCATACAATCCTAGCTTAGTTTTAAAGGCTGTTTTCCACTCATCTCCTTCTTTCATTCTAATCTGGTGATAGCCACTCTTTAAGTCAATTTTAGAAAAGACACATGTACCATGTAACTCATCTAGCATATCATCTAAGCGTGGAATAGGATGCATGTACTTAACTGTGATGTTGTTGATGGCTCTGCAGTCCACACACATCCTCCAGCTCACATCCTTCTTAGGCACCAGCAGAACAGGTAAGCACAAGGACTCATGCTTTCCCTGATGTGGCCTTTCTCCAAGAGATCATTAACTTGTTTCTGAAGCTCCTTGGTCTCCACAGGATTGGTCCTGTATGCTGGAAGATTTGGTAAAGTTGCCCCTGGTACAATGTCAATCTGATGTTCTATTCCTCTGATAGGTGGTAGACCCACCGGATTGTCTTCTGGAAAAACATATTTATATTCCTGCAAAAGACACTCAATCTCTTCTGGGATCACAGGGTTAGTGATAGTAGAAGATAGCATCAATTCTTTGTAAACTACCAGTATCAGGTTTGGTTGTTCAAACATAGCAGTCTTGATATCTTTGTTTGTAGCAAAAAGGTTTAGATTACTTACCTGGTCAGTCTCATCCAGTAGCAAGGCCTTTCCGGATGCTTTAGCTTCATCTCTCCTCTTTTTGAGATGCATTTGATCCTGGTGCACTTCCTGGGGTGTCAATGGCACGAGTGTGATCTGCTTTTTCTCATGGGTAAAGGTGTGTCTGTAGGTGAAGCCATCATGTACTGCTTTCTTGTTATACTGCCAGGGTCGCCCAAGTAGAATGTGACTAGCTTCAAGGGGTAACACATCACAAATGATCTCATCATGATACCTTCCCACTGATAGCAACACCTTCACTTGCTTGCTGACCTTCATCTCTCCCTTTTCGTTGAGCCATTGCAAGCTGTATGGTTTTGGGTGCTTATACACTTCAAGACCCAATTTCTACACCAGCTCCTCACTAGCTACATTAGTGCAGCTTCCTCCATCAATGATCATACTGTAGACTTTGTTTTTAACCAAGCATCTGGTGTGGAACAAGTTCTCTCTTTGATCATCCTCTTTGGCTTTAAGTTGTGCACTGAGGGTCCTCCTTGTGACCAACATCTCTCCTCGGAAAGGGTACTCCATACTCTCACCCTCAGAATCCTGATCGGATCTCTCTTCTTCAGAAACTACCTCTCCATTGGCGAGAACTATCATCACTTTCTTGTTGATGCAATCACTAGCATAATGTCCAAACCCTTGGCATTTGAAACACCTAACATTCCTGGACCTAGTGGCAGTGGCTGGACCTCTTCCTTTGTCCTCTCGCTTTACATCCCCTGGGGAAGCCCCTTCCTTTGGCTTATTAGGTGACTTATCTTCCTTGGAGTATGTTACCTTTGAGGTAGAGCCATATGACGTTCTGGTTGCATTCTTCCTTTTGTTTTGTTGCTCAATCAGAATAGCTTTATGCAGTAGCTCATTCATGTGCTCATAATCTTGCAACTCCAATCTGTCTTGTATGTCTCGATTCAGTCCCCCTAGGAATCTTGCCATGGTTGCTTCAGCACCTTCTTCAAGCTCAGCCTTCAAGATAAGTGTCTCCATCTCCTGGTGATAGTCTTCTACACTCTTGGAACTTTGAGAAAGCCTTCTCAATTTCTGGTGAAGATCTAGGTTGTAATGATTAGGAACAAATCTCTGCTTCATCACGGTTTTCATCTCAAACTAGGAAGCTATCTGAGGCTCTCCATTACACCTCCTAGTAGTGGCAACTTGCTCCCACCAGCTTATAGCATATCCGCAGAACTCAGTGGCTGCTAACCGACCCTTCCTTTCCTCAGTAAGTTGTTGGCAATTGAAAACCAACTCAATCTTGCTCTCCCACTCCAAGTAGGCGTATGGGTCATTCTTGCCATGGAATGGAGGTATTCTCAGCTTGAGATTTCCAAGGTTATCAGCTGGTCTTCTACAGTTTTGGGGCCTGCTGTGATGGCTAGCTTGAGATTCATGGTCACTCTCATCAGTTTGATCTCCATGATCTTGTTCACCATAGATCCTATGACCTCCAACTTCTAGTCGTGGTCCCCTCCTAGGCCCCATACGTGCTCTCCTAGCTCCCACTGCAGCTCCTCTCTATTGTCCTGCATTAACATCAAATAAGTTATCATTAGCTTGTTGAGCACGGTTGTAAGAAGCTTGCATTCTTCTTGTTATCTCAGCCATCATAGCCTCAAATTGAAATTGGTTGAGGTTGATTTGCTGAGGAGCCGGTTCATCTACTTCTGTTATTGTTCGCAACTCATCTCCCATTGTGACCTGAAAACAAGTTAGAAAAGAATAATACAATTGATCTCTCTCTCACTCAAGTTAAGCCGCCAAGTCTATGCCTTTCTCAGAAGTTCAGTTAAGGATCAAAACTCCACACCTAAGATCTGGAACTATAACCCCAATGAATGTTGATAAAAAGAATTAAGAGATTTAGGCACCAGCTGACTTTACCACCCTGAGCTGGATTACTATTCAGCAAGCTGGATTTCTCCTCAGCTTTGTTTTGGATCAGAGATCTCTTTTCTTGTCTGTTTTCTTTTTTTTTTTTATTGATTACCAGGGTTGGCTCAGCTGGCTTACAACAGATAGATAGATAAAAGAAGTGTTTTGGGCGAATGAATGATCTGAGTTGACAAATCGCAAACCCTAACCCTCAAGTGGCTCTGATACCACTTGGTGCAGCCGGGGTATGGCTTTTGCTCCTGGATCACTTGAAGGTGGATGGAAAGGGAGTGTTCGTAGAAGTTATGAACACCCCGAAGAACTGTGGTCGTCTCTCTGAAGCTATGAGTGTTGCAACAGAGATGGTTTGCTACTTAGAGACACAGGATCACCCTGTATTGTCTAAGATGAATTCACTAAGGAATTCCATCCCTATGGTGAGATCAATGTCCTTTAGCTGAACAGAGAAAGCGTGAGACAAAGGCAAGCAAGGTTGCTGAGAAATTATTAGATTTCAAGTTAAAAGTTGCTCTCAGCTGCGTACAAGAATTAAATAGAAAGCGTAAGCTACCCTAATCCTTAACCAGATTGGTTTAGGAGATCTAAACCAATTCGGAATTGGTTATCCTAATCTTGCTTGAACTTGGTTTACTAATCCTCATTGTCTTTGGTTAATCTAAAAGAAATAAATTACACAGAAATAACATTAAACCAACAAACTGATTTGTCTTGGTCCTTCTCTTCTGGTTTACTCCCCACGGATTTGACTAAGTATTGAAGACTCTTTTCTTGTTCTCTCAGCCTTGATCTAGTTACTGGTCCTTCCCACAAGCTGGTTGCAAGATTATCAGCTTCTAGTTCTCCCTCTAAGTCAGTCTCCTCGGAATCACCTTTATCCCCTTGAACAGGTTCAATCAGCTCTCCCTCATCAGACTCACTCAGCTCTCCAATGTCCCTACTCATGGCTACACCAACGGATCCATCCCCCCTTTGATCATCAATCAACATTCACCCATAAATAAAACGATCAATCCATCTATCAAAGCAGTGATCACCCTTCAAGATTCAGGGGCAAAAGAATCCGATCCTAACCAGGATTCTATCAGGAGAGAAGCTTTGTTAAGATAAGAGGACCATTTAAAGATAAGGTTGGCGCCTAAAGCAACTTGTGTGCAAGCTGTAAAGTAAAAGGGATCCAGTCCAAGATGCTGAAGGCATCAAGCGTGTGGAGTATCTCGTCCATCAATCTCACTAGTGCCTTGCTGACTCTACATGCTTAGTCTGCTCCTTTATCCCCTTAGCTCACGAAAACCCTGATGTAACCTCTCATATATATTTGTAACCTCTCTCACTCAGATTAATTAAGCAGAAATGAGTTCACCCTAAACTTAGTCACTTTGTTCATTTCTAGTCTCAAATCTTGTTATCTCTCTCTAAACTCATCTGAATCTCTTACTAAGACTCTCATTCTCTTCATTAAGACTTTCTTTACTCAGATTACATAAAAACAATATGAAGAAGCTATGGAGAATAAGGAATGGAGAGAATCTGTGCAAGCTGATGCAGATGTTATGATAAGAAATAACACATGGTATTGATATATGGTATTTTTAGCATATTCTAACAATGTTTTCTAAAGTGTTTTTGAGTCTTTATCGAGTCTTTTTAGTCCTTATGAAGTCATTACAGGTATGGAGTTGCTTTGGATGGAAGATGGACCAGATTTGAGCTTTGAGAGATTTGTGATTTCATATTTTGTAACCTTTG
Source organism: Eruca vesicaria subsp. sativa (assembly GCA_932364175.1). Classification (NCBI taxonomy): domain Eukaryota; kingdom Viridiplantae; phylum Streptophyta; class Magnoliopsida; order Brassicales; family Brassicaceae; genus Eruca; species Eruca vesicaria. The sequence goes on from CAKOAT010619599.1 coordinate 151,566, forward strand.
AGGGAGAAGGATCTCTACAACCTTTGGAGAAGATTTCTAAACCCTCTTACTTATTATTTATTGATTCAAACATGTTCTCTTCATCTCTATTCTCTGTGATTTCTCTGTTCATGGCTGAGTAGTCGCTTGTTAGGTTTAGGGTGTTAGGGATCATGGATCAATGAGCTAGACACAAATAGGATTGTTATTCTTTGATATCTCTATCTATTGCTATACTTACTGCTTGTGTTAAACTGGCCATTCAACATCTGATATCAGGTTTAATCTAATCATCAA
>CAKOAT010619599.1:163880-182074 GCA_932364175.1 Eruca vesicaria subsp. sativa
GATCTTTACCATCAAATACTTGCCTAATGGAAAGATAGAGAGGAAGAAGAGTAGACTGGTAGCAAGAGGGTATAATCAAACATATGGTGAAGACTACATTGATACCTTTGCTCCAGTAGCTAAACTTTGTTGAGTTAAAAGGTCCTAATATATGAGATAGGAAAGGGAGATTAATAATGAGGTGAAGTGATGTTGAGATTGTGTACGGATAGGGTGAAGTGTACAGACAAGTATTGGTCCGTACACTTGAAGTTAAATGGTGGGAAGGTAACACATGAAGCTTGTGTAACAAGGAAACGAGTGGTCCGGATATTTCTGAATAGAGTGGAGGCTTTGAGAGAGGAAGGTGACCGTTTAGAGATAAGGTTGGAGAGACTTTACAGCTGGAAAGGCAAAGGCATCAAGTCTAAGATGCCTTATGCTCGACGTGTGTATGCATCCCGGTCCAAGTATTTCAAATGAGGCGCCTCTTCTTTTGTTGACTCCACACAGGTATATCTAGGAAAATCCTTATCCTCTCTTGTACAGATTGTAAGACTCAGATGAATGAAAAGCTAAGACTCTTGAAACTTCTACTCTCTACACAACCATTCTCTCTTCACTCGATCTGGTGCGGCCTTAGATAGGAAGACCTCGTCCCAAGGACTCTATGTGAGACCTCCGGATCATCTCACTGTCTAGGCTCCTTCTTGGGAGGTGTTGAGAGGTTAAAGCCTTCCCATCACCTTCACCCTTGCTTGTACCAGCACCAGATGACCCTGCTTCACTCACATCAGATAAGAGGTTTGCTCTTGCTTCTCTTTCCTTCATGAACTTGGCCGGTTTTAGGTGGGGATGGAGTATCCAACACTGACTCCTTTTGTGTCATGGCTTCTTGCAGTGATTGCAGTTGCTTCCAAACCTTCCATCCTCACAATACCTCCTCTCTTCTTGCTTGTACATCGCCTTGTTTGCTTGGACCTCCTTTTCCTTGTTAGCAAGAGACAACTCGCCCTTTCCTCCAAACAGACCATGCTGTTAAACTGAAGTGAAGAAATGGTCACTTTGGTTTAATGAGCAAAGCTTGGTCCTAAACTCCATGAGAAGTTTATGGAGTCACCAAGACTTGTGTGGAGCAATGTGTGTGGTCTAAAAGGGTTTACAATGAGAAGTGAAGGCATTGGAAGTGTTTAGAGTTGGGCAGTAAAAATATTGTTACTGTGGTAACAATGGTAAATGAGACATTTACCACAAGGATGGGTAAAACTAAGTGAAGACATGATCTGGAAAGTATCTAGGCGAGATGCTTGCTTACCAGCCTTTAGGATAAGGCAAGGAGAGGTCTTTCGTCTTTAGTCAAAGACAGGCTGTAAAGGAGCTGTCAAAAAGAAGCCATAAGGAACCTCCACATCACCCTTTACTAGTCATCCAAGCATGTGAAGGTTTTTGTCCATACAATACAAACTAAAGCTCCTTTTACTCTTTTGACTTCACATGCTCCTAATAGTGATTGTAAACCCTATTATGTCTTTACCATTTCTGTATTTANTCTTTAGTCAAAGACAGGCTGTAAAGGAGCTGTCAAAAAGAAGCCATAAGGAACCTCCACATCACCCTTTACTAGTCATCCAAGCATGTGAAGGTTTTTGTCCATACAATACAAACTAAAGCTCCTTTTACTCTTTTGACTTCACATGCTCCTAATAGTGATTGTAAACCCTATTATGTCTTTACCATTTCTGTATTTAAAGACCCATAAGGGCGTGTGTAAAGGTTTAAGTGAGAGAGTGGGGTTTTCCCCTCCTCCTTCATCAATCTAAGTCTTGTTCCCAAATCTCTTAAGTCTCTTGGTTACTAATCTTAAGTCTCTGGTTACTAAATCTTGTTCTTAGTCTCTCAATCTGGTTACCAATCTCTCTAGTCTCAAATCTCACTCATCAATCTCTCTTCCACCTCATACTTGTCTCATTCTCTCTTTCATTGCATCTACAAGAGTCTTTCTTTCACAATCTTTATTTCTCTTGTTTCACAAGCATTGTCTTGCCCATTAGGGCGTGTTTCACAAGCATTGTCTTGCCCTTTAGGGCGTGTTCATCACACACACATCCTGAGCTTTGAAAACCTAACACATGAGACCATTCTTCCTTTTGTATCGGCGCACACACTTCCTCAAAGGATGGGAGAGTAGAAGACCTCAGCATGTGCTTAATGAGATCATTGTGACCGGGGTTCAATGTCAGCATCAAGCCAAAGACCAGATCTTGTTCCCGCCTCTCTATTAAGGTGTCTTCATCGGTTGTGTTTTGCCTTAACATGTCGAGTTCTGACCACAAAGCCCTAAAATTTCCCAAATGTTTAGTAAACTCAATCTCCTCTTGAACAAGGTTGTTGATGAACCTCTTTACTTCAAACAAACGACTAAGGTTTGATGTGTTACCATAGACTTTCTGGAGCATGTCCCACAGGTCCTCTGCCTTCTCACAGTAGCTGTAAGCCTCAAGGATAGATGTCTCTAGAGAGGTTTGAATCACGGCTAAGACCCTAAGATCATCTTGCTTCCATTTGTCCATATCCACCACGGCAAGCTCCTTACCGCTACCATCTTCATTAGCAACTGGTTTTGGGGTACCATCCATGATGTGTCCCAACAAACCCTTGCTCCCAACAGCTTGCTTCACCAGCCTAGACCACAGGGGATAGTTTCCCCGTCCTTTCAAAGTTACTGGAACCGAGAACATCTTGTGACTGTCGTTGTTGTTGTCTTCCATTGTGTGTCGCGAGTAAAAAGTTTAGATCTTGAAGTGAAATGAAGCTAAAGAAGAATGAGATTAGTAACCAGAATGTGAGCAACCTTGCTCTGATACCATAAAATATTTAGAGAAAGAGAGTTTGAAAGAGAAATCAGAAGAGAAATGAGAGAGATTCAACGAAGTATCATGATGAACATGAGAGAGAGTAGTGAGAAAATGACTGAATCGACTTAATATTATTTCTGAGACAAGATACAAGATTATAAAGAGAGATTAGAAAGGTGTCTACCCTAAACGGTCACAAGGAAACTCGTGTGGAGTCAACAAAGAGAGGAGCGTCCATTTCAAACAAGTGGCTGTGGTTCCTCGCATACTTGATGCCATTAGGATCTTGACCAGATTCCTTTTGCCTTTCCAGCACCATCCAGGCTGTAAAGGCTCGCCTTATCCCTTCTTGTTACCAAGAGTTAACCTGCTGAGTTACCATCAACCCTTTTACCTCAGAGCTCTTCCTTCTTGCCTTTAGTAGTCGCGACTCTCCTTGTTCGGATAGGGTGTGTACGGCCTGTACGGAATCCGTACACTTCACCCTATTTTTCCCAATATAGAAACTGCTCAACTCTTCATTATGGAAAGGTTTGGTTGAGGTGGTCCGTACAATGGTCCGTACTGTCCGTACCACTCAACCCAAACCAGTCCTAACTCTCCATCACAATCTTCCTTATCATTCACACTTCTAATCTGCTCTAATCTCTTCTCATAGTACTCAGCTTAACAAGTGGTTCCTTGAACTTGAGAAGCTCCAGGACGTTGGGTGATCTTCACAATAGGGCTGCAAATGCCCTAAAGTTGCTTAGTGACTCCTGAGACACAGGATAAACCTGCTTCATGTCTAGGATGAATCACGGAGGCTCACGCTACCTACTGTGACAAAGAGATCTTGCACCACGTGAACAAGGAAGGGAGGTCCCCAAAGGGACGTGGATAAAATCCAAAAGCTCAAATTTTATTAAAAGAATGTGTAAGTTACAATATGTGCAGCTTTTGGATTATATGAAGAAAATAGAAAACCCTAACTAGAAAACCACCTAATTCTAATCCAAAAAGGAAAACCAAAACCAAATCCTATTTCTAATAGATTTATGAAAACCAAATCCTAATCCTAATTGGTTTAGAATTACAAGAAATCAGAAATACACCTAAACTAAGTAAACCGGCCAGCTTAAACCAAGATGGTTGATCTTTCCACTTCTTGGGCCTGAAAGACCCATATTCAGCCAACAACTCCTTAGACACGTCCATGTAAAGGCCCAGCTCATCCCTGATGTACTCCTGGTCCAGTTTGCAAACAAAGAGATCCTTCTTGATCCATATAACACTCTGCTCCATTATCTCTTTGGTCAGATCATTACAGCTTCTAAATATCCCATTAGATTGTGTCTTGATCACTCTCCTAGCTGCTTCATAGCTGATCTTCAAATCCATTAAGTTGAGGCTGGTCAGGATCGCACCATCCCCTCCTCCTTTAAAAGGATTTGTCGTCAAATTCGAGCCTTCTAAGATAAACACATTTATATCATGCTCTTTGTACTTTGCTCTAGCTGTAAAGACTCTTAGCACACGAAACATCTCAGAAAGTAATGCTGGCTCTTCAGGATTTACTAAGAACCTTCTGCCACAGTCTGGTGGACGCACCAATCCAATATGACCGAGAATTAGAAAGTTCTGGTCATCTCTCAGCACAACTCGATCCAGAATCAAAGTGAATATCCTGACGTGATTGTCCTGATCAGGAGGTCGTGTACAATGATCCCCGTACTCAATCTTGATTCTTGGACCGTGCCTTGCCTCTCTTGGGTCATCCCTAGTCTTTACACACTCTCCCACAAGCCAACTCCAGTCAGCATGTAGTGTAAAGAACTCAGTCTTATACATATCTTCTCTGGATACCCTTACTTGTACCATTGAGGCCGTTTGATACAAGCTATCCCTTGACCCCATACCATCATGAATCATGTGTTTTCTTGGTCTAGGATGATGAGGCAAATGCTACTAGTCTTTGAGTAGTTCATGCAATTCGAACTTGCTCCCTTTTATCTTGTCTTTGCTGCTGATTTGAGATACACTAACCCCAACTCTTTTAAAAGGATTTGACCTCAAATCCTGCTCTTTGAGGATGAATATTTCGTGCACATTCAGCTTGGTTGTTTCTCTTTTCACCAGAATGTTGTTATTGCTCTTAAACTCACATAGCTTTCCTCCTGGTTCAAAGACAAAGTTCTGCAGCTCTTTGACAAGCTTTAAGTGATCCATGAGACTGATTTTAACACAAACAAGAGGCCTGATCAGTGAATAATAAGAAGAAAATATAATGAATCCACCTTGTTCAATCAAAGTCTCAGATAACTCCTTATGATCTACAAGCGCCGCATCAAGTTTTCCTTCTTCTTTAGCCTCATCTTAGTCAAGAATATGACCACACAAAGCTATTGGTACGTGCTTCTCTTGTTGTAGTTGGTTGATTGAATGGTCTCCTTGACAAGGAGTGTTTAGTACTGATTCAATCTCAGGTGTCTTATCAGGTTCCTTCTCAGCCGTTTGTGAGCATGGCTTAGAAGTTTGTTTTCCTGTTTTCCAAACTTGGTTTGTTGATAGCTCAGGAACTAGCTGGATGTTTTCTTTTGCACCTGGGGAAACCCTAGACCAGCGCCCAAACGGATCCAAGGAAAGTAGCTTTGTCTCCTTGGACATTTTTAGGTCAGATTTGTTCTTCCTTTGCTTGCTGCCAAGTTTTATCATGATTTGGTTGAAGATCTCGGCTGCTAGGTCATCCAACTGCTTTTTACTAAAGATCAAGGTCTGGTTTGTTGCAGCTCTTTTCGTGTTGCTTGTCTAGCCTTATCTTCCTGTTTCCTAGAAGACGACATTGAAGATTGCTGGATAGATGATGAAATTCGTGATCCTAGGTGCAGATCATCAAACCCTAAACCCCCAAGTGGCTCTGATACTACATGGTGCGGCCTTGGATTGGAAGACCTCGTCCCAATTATACTTGAGGGATGATGGGTGGTAAAATATTTAGAGAAAGAGAGTTTGAAAGAGAAATCAGAAGAGAAATGAGAGAGATTCAATGAAGTATCATGATGAACATGAGAGAGAGTAGTGAGAGAATGACTGAATCGACTTAATATTATTTCTGAGACAAGATACAAGATTATAAAGAGAGATTCAAAGGTGTCTACCCTAAACGGTCACAAGGAAACTCGTGTGGATTCAAAAAAGAGAGGAGCGTCCATTTCAAACAAGTGGCTGTGGTTCCTCGCATGCTTGATGCCATTAGGATCTTGACGAGATTCCTTTTGCCTTTCCAGCACCATCCAGGCTGTAAAGGCTCGCCTTATCCCTTCCTGTTACCAAGAGCTAACCTGCTGAGTTACCATCACCCCTTTTACCTCAGAGCTTCTTCCTTCTTCCCTTTAGTAGTCGAGACTCTCCTTGTACGAATAGGGTGTGTACGGCCTGTACGGAATCCGTACACTTCACCCTATTTTTTCCCAATAATGAAACTTCTCAACTCTTCATTATGGAAAGGTTTGGTTGAGGTGGTCCGTACAATGGTCCGTACTGTCCGTACCTCTCAACCCAAACCTGTCCTAACTAATATTTTTAGGTGTTTATGATTTACAAGAGGTTTAGAGAAAGGTTTGAACAGAAACTAGAAAAGAAATGAGACTAGAAAGATTAAAAGAGACTAAATGGAAAGACTAATCTCTGATTCCTCAAGAACTGTATGCTTTTTATTAATGATGAGGGTTACATATTTATATGCTCAGCTTAACCTATTACACACGAGAAGGAGAAGATAAGATGGTCAAGTAAAGCATGTGAGGTCAAAGGGAGTGGCGCGCCTAGTTTGAATTGGATGGTGTGGATTCGACACATGCTTGATGCCTTTAGCATCTTTGACAAGATGCTGCTTGCCTTTCCAGCCGTGTACATCCTGTAAAGGCATTCTTCCCTTATCTCCAAACGGTAACCTGAGCTCTCCTTATCCTTCCTTCTCACTTAGAGTCTTTGCTCCCTTACTTGCCTTCACTTCCACGGATGCACATTCCAGAATAGTAACTTCACTTTCCAGAATAGTAACTTCAGTGTACGGACACTCCTTGTCCGTACACTTCACCCTAAATGTGCACCACATGACTTTCTCTTCTCTTTCTCAAGCTAAGCACCTCAACATCCTCTTATTCAACACTTCACTCTTTATTAATCTTAACACTCCCCCTCAATCTTGACCATGTGGAACAAGTCAAGCTTGGAAGGACCATGAGCTCTCCCTCTAAAACCTCTAAAACCATCTGACCATGAGCTCTCCCGCTAAAAAGGGATTTGACCCACAAGTGTGTAGTACTGCGGGTTGAGCTCAAAATCTCCTCTCTGGATAGCAGGAGGGCGGATGGCTGATCGGTTTGAATAGAACTGATCGGGGCGGTTGTAATCAGCCAAAGTTCTGGTCTCTTCTACAGGTTGAATGATGCCTGTGGGTGCAGTCTCTTCTTCAGTAATGATCTCCTTCTGATCATTCAGCTTTTGACCTGCTGCATTTCGCAGGTGACCATCTTGATCACGCAGGTCTCCATTCTCATCGGGTATGAGAATCATAGGCGCTACCATGTCTCGCCGGTTAGTATCGATCGATGTAAGGTGTGGTGTATCGATCGTTGTCAAGTGAAGGGTATCGGTCAACGAACGGTTGTTGATGTCGATCGATGAGGTGGTGAAGGTATCGGTTGACGAACGGTTGTTGATCGTCGGTGGAAAGGGCATATCGATCGATACGATGGTATTGGTATCAGATCGGATTGAATCTGTGTTCACCCGAGAATTTCTATCAGACCGGCTGTCGCATCGTGCCTTAATAGAGTCTGGGTTTAGCGAAATGATTTCAGGAAGATGACTATTAGATTAGTCACTCCATAATCAATACTCTAGGTAGCAAGTCTAGAGTAAGCATTATGGTTCATTTGGATAATGAATATAAAAACTCAACAATCCATAGTTGAGGCTAATCCCTCATAACTATTTGAACCCCAAATCTAACATATGAATCTACTCAGACATAGCCAACAGATTCATAGCAAAAGAATAAGAAGAAGAGAAAATGCTTTTATTGCTAAGTATAAAATAGAATACAAAACTTGGTTCAAAACTTCATATCTTTTAAGGCTCATAGGCATAGCTATAAATAGGGAGTACAATTAGGTTAAAAACTCGTCAGGGGCAGTCTTGTAATTTGGTCAGAACTTGGGCTTCAAGTTGGCCAAATAAATCTTGCTCATCACGCTCTGTATCGATCGATGGTACATTGCGTACATCAATCGATGGAGTATCTCGACTTCAACTTCTACGGAAGCGTCACCGATCGATTACACAGGGTGTGTATCGATCGATATGTGTCTCTCAATGTCGGATCTTCATAGTCATCTAGGAAAACTCTTCTTTAAGCACCAAAAGGCACCTAAATCATCACTTTATCACAAAATGCTCCTGAACCTGAAAACCTACCTAATCGACTCCAAAACATAGATAATTATAATAAAAACATATAGAAAATATGACCAAAAGTGGGTCAAAATCATGGTATATCAACTCCCCCAGACTTAACCTTTTGCTTGTCCTCAAGCAAACATCAAGTCAGTCTTGAAAAGAAGTTTAAAAACAGCAGGGACTCAATCAAAATCTCAACTTAAAAATCATAACCTCCTACTTTGTTGCAAACTACACCTTATTCCTATCAACTACAGAAGTACATTATACCATATCCTAGCTTAGCAACCTAAACATCTAGCCAATCAACTTAAACCTTCCTTGTCAGTCTATCCCCTCTACTGATTTCATTTATGCATAAAAATAAAGGTGTAGGCTTTACCTTGGGAGTATCGATCAAGGAACACTTGGATTCAGCTCAAACAAGTTTCAGGCATTCTCATCTTGGTTCCCTTTATTTCTTTATTCCCCTTCTCCGAATCCCAACTCTTCTTTCTTTTATATTAATCCCAATAAACAGTTAATGTTCATCTTATTGATCTTTCTTGACAAATTGTAAGCGAATAGTGGGGTCATAGGTAATGTACCTCTCCCTCGCTGTGATCATTCCTTTGATTTAGAATAGTGGGGTCATAGGTAATGTACCTCTCCCTCTGCCTCTCCGGAAATCATCTCAATCTTTTATTTTCTGGGGATGCCAAAGGAAGGAAAGAAGGAAACCAAAATTTTTTTTTTGAGACTTTTACCTTTTAGACTTGCAAGAGGATTCCGATCCCTTGTATACCAAGCCCCAAGACAAGCAATAGATGTCAGGTTAGGTTGGAAATCAGCTTTGGTTCTTCCAGACAATCATGAAAGTGTTGACATAGGTGATCGGTGATCCACTTTAGCATCTATAATACTTTCTGCAATCAATAAATCTATTGATGGTGCTAAAGAGTGGTAAGATAAAAAGTAAGACTTTGAAAAATTTTTCCTTTCTTGACTCAATAAAACCAATTTTTGAAAACTTTATCAAAAAGAGGTAAAGTAGCATCAGTAATCAACTCCCCCCAGACTTAAATCATACACTATCCTCAGTGTATAATTAGTCGGAGTTAGAGCATAAGAAAAATTAAATATGTGTAACTGATATCGAAAATTGGAAACGATATACCTGACCGATATGGGTATCGATCGATGGTGAGTCGCCATTGTCAATCGATGCGTGTTGGTCTGTGTCGAGCTATATCGACTGGTTCGTATCGGTCGATAGGTATAAATCGTGTGTCTATCTTCCTAAAAACAAATAAAAACGAAACTAGTAAGTAAAAATAAAATAAAATAAGTAAGTAAAATACCTAACAGTGGGTTGCCTCCCACTCAGCGCTTGTTTAAAGTTAGTTTAGCTTGACTATGGAAGTATGGTTGCTAGTGAGGTGGGTTCCAGATACTTGTTGGTAAACAAGTGTCCTCCTTTTCTTGTGTTTCATCAAACCAAGAGGTGAGAAAGCTTCTTGTGGCCTTCTCACTTCTGGTCATGCTAGTCTTCAAACCATGAACTTCTGCTTGGATCCTTTCTAACCACCCCTCTAAGTTGGCAAGGTTATACTGATGGTTGCCAATCATGCTGTAGATATGTTCTGTTGTGCGCTGCATGGTGTCGTGGTGTGTTGGATCGTTGGTGGAGGCTGGAGGTTGCATATCGATCGATGCGTTGTGTGCTTCATCGATCGATGGGGATGGGTCATGTCAGCTGGCGAGCTGTCTTTGGATATCTTCTACCTCCTTCTGAATATCTTCCATTGTGCATTGCAGACCTTTGAAATCACTGTGTAGGGGAAACCAGTATTCGTCCAGTATTTTGTAATCTTCGTCTCCACAAAACTCAATGGATTTGTAGATTTCGGCTGTGGTTTCTTCAAATTCTTCCCTGGTACAGAATTCTTGAGCACGGTTGTCGATCGATGGACATGGTTTGTCATCAATCGATAGCTTCTGTAAGTGGTGCTCCATCGGGTTAAGTACGGGTGTATCGATCAATGCAGAGGGATCTGTATCGGTCGATGGCTGTGGCTGAGATTGCAGTTGTGCGCGCAAAGTGTTGACTTCTTCTTGTAGGGCATCTCGTTTCTTTCGTACTGAGTCATTGTGGCTGGTCTGCCATAGCATTTCACCTCGAAGTCTTGATAGTTTGTCCTCAAGGTCATGTCTCGCGCCTGCTATCTTCTAGTTGTGATCGCTGGTGAGGCCATCTAGCATGTAGGTGACTTCTTTCTGTGTGTAGAGCTTGCCATCTGGAACTCCTTTAGCAAACTGATCAGCATATCCTGGTAGACAGAAGCAAGAGCGACCAAATAGTGAGGCTCTCTTCAGCAAGTTTTCCATATCTTCTTTGGTGACAGGGATGATGTCTCCGTTTACTGCTCTTGCATGGCCAGATTCATCTCTGTAGACCCCATATTCATCTTTCTTTTCTAAAAAGAAACGACGTTCTCCGTTTTTGAAAGCTCTCGTCCCATACTCTTGGTGTGTATCGATCGATGCTAGTCTCCATGCATCGGTCGATGGGCGCTTTGTCTGGTTTGGGTCATTTTCGATGATAGGTCCATTGTCCATCTGGAGTATGTCTGCAACATCTTCTGTGGAGATAGGAATGATTCTCCCATCTATGGCACGTGCTTGACCATCTGAATCCGTGAAAATACCAAACTCATCCGGAATTAATGAATTTAAATCAAATTTTGGTAGTTGTGCCTCGGATGGTGTTGTGGCAGGATCGGTTGGTGGTCTGTGATTGATATCAATCGATGGAGAAATGTCTTCGTTGGTCGATGGCTTGTAGGTCGTGTTGGTCGATGGCTTGTACTCCTTGTCGAGCGATACGGGATCTGCAGGTTGAGTCGCGGCTTGTAGGGGTGCTGTGTCTACTGCAAAAATTTTGTGATAACCGCTGGCCCAGCTTCCAATCGAGTAATCTCCGTCTCCTGGCTCGTGTGGGACATAGACTGGTTTGCAGTAGGGTTCGTCGCTTGTTGATTCGAACCGTCGTTTGCGCGATCTGGGGTAGGGCATATTGATCGATGGACTAGGTGTCATATCGGTCGATGCTCGTCGGATGAAGTTCGGGAATGGAGGTTGTTCTTCATCTTCTCGAAGAAATCGGTACTCTATAGCTTGTTCCTCCTGGTAATCTTCATTATACTCCTCCTGAGTAGTGATACTAGCAAGCTCGGGCAAGTAGTGATCGTTTTCCCAATCTTCTGCACTGAAATCGGCTTCTGGGAACTCGGCTTCGGTCCGTCGGAAGACTCCATCGAGCGATGACCAGGTAGAACTGTCGGTCGATGGTGCTGCAGGGATATCGATCGATGGGGAAGTGGTGTCATCGGTCGATACTGCGTCTTCGGTTTCATACTCTTCCATAGAATCAAATTCGTGGGCACAGAAAAATGTGGCTACGAGTGTTGAGCTGGCTAGCCCTGGGAACTTGATTACTGGAACAGGGTCCTAGTGAATGGAAGGGTTGATTAGGGTTAGGCAGAGCTTGTTTGTTTGGAGGTCACAAACAGCTCCAACTGTGGCTAAGAAGGCTCTTCTAAGTAGTAGAGAAGTCTTGAAGTTTAGCTTGTTGGAGAGGATATGGAAATCTGTAGGAATTAGGGTTTCTCCAATCTGTACCTCAAGGTTGCGAACGATGCCTCCAGAGCTTTGTTGAGAACAATCTACAAAGATGAAAGTTTCTTCAGAAGGCTCTATCTTTAGACCGAGATGATCTGCCATGAGCTTGGGTAAGATGCTAACTCTAGATCCTGTGTCACAAAGGGCACGTGGGAACTCAACACCTCTAATGGAGCAAGGTATTGTGAACTTCCCTGGATCATTCTTCTTCTTCAGTGTTATCTTCTGCTTGAGGCTATCTCTGACATGGTTAAACATCCTCCTGATGTCTTCTTCTGTCTCCTTTGTTTCTTTGAAGAACATCCACAATCTGTGTGAAAAGTAGGCTTCTTCGAAAGGTTTCTCTTTAGGTATTCTTAGGACTCTTTTTATGAAGCTTGACAACTCCTTCTCATTAGCTTCTCTTTTATAGGGTTTAGGTATCTTCTCTTTCCTTTTTCGGAACACTCTCCCCATATTTTCCATTTTTATCTCCATGGACTCAAAATATCCGTGGGTCTCTCTTTTGGGGCTGCTGTAGGGTTTCTGGTGGTGTAATATCGCTCCCGAAAAGCGTCAAGACCTGCACTATCAATTTGAGGAAGTGGCACTCGGGGTTGTGGTACTTCGTATCGATCGACACTGGTTGGTGTGTGTCGAGCGATGCTAGGATCTTGATGTCGATTGATGATGGGGGCATCATGTCGATCGATGATAGGGCTGGGCGGATGTGGGTGAAGTGAGGTGAATTCGACATGAGACATAATCTTGACGGAATTGAACTCGCGAGAGTTTTCGTCGGAGTTCATCGATCGACACTTGTCGAAGTCAATTGATCGACGGACTAAAGGTGATATCGATCGATGTTGAGCTGGTGATATCGATCGATAGTAGTCGTAGGCGAATTCTCTTTCACTCTCATCATCAGATCTCTGAATTTCTTCTACTACCTCTTGCCAAAAGTCATCATCTAGGAGGGCATTGATGTTCTGGGTGTGGGCAAACTCCTGCTTCTTAACTGCTTCTCATGTCTGCAACACCTGGGTCTCTAGCTTCTTCACATGGGTGCTAAGTGCATCTATCTTCGTGATGAAGGTGGTGTAGACAGAATCGATCTTTCCATTGAAGTTTACCTCGAGCTTCTGCTGACTCTCAGGTATCTTGTCTATCAATTCCTCCAGTTTAGTATCTTGGGTGGGTGGGTGTGGATTTAAGTAGAAGGCACTTCCATAGCTTATGTTGTTGTGTTAGGGTTGCTGCTGAAGGTGTTGGGTTTCTGGGGAGTCTGGTTAAAGTTGCTTCTCTGGCATGTGAAGTTTCTGTATCCTCCTTGGTTACTAGATCTCTGAAAACCGGCACCACTAATCCAGTTGATGGTACATTGCGTAGATCGATGGTACATTGCGTAGATCGATCGATGGAGTATCTCGACTTCAACTTCTATGGAAGCGTCATCGATCGATTACACAGGGTGTGTATCGATCGATATGTGTCTCTCAATGTCGGATCTCCATAGTCATCTTAGAAAACTCTTCTTTAACCACCTAATGGCACCTAAATCATCACTTTACCACAAAATGCTCCTGAACCTGAAAACATACCTAATAGACTCCAAAACATAGATAATTATAATAAAAACATATAGAAAATATGACCAAAAGCGGGTCAAAATCATGGTATATCAATAAGGTAACTTTCATGTGGTAACATTTTGTTACCACAGTAAACCAGTAAATAAAGCTTTACTCAACATCTCATCTTCTCTTCTACACTTCAAGATACCTTGTCTCATGTAATCCTCTGCTCATCTCAACACTCCCCCTCAAGCTTGACCATGTGAAACAAGTTAAACTTAAAATGACCATGAGATTTCCCTCATTAAAATCTCACCAAAGAAAACCCATTTGGGACAAAACCTTGATGAGTAAAAGAGTAGAAACCTCATGATCGGAGAGTGTATAGATTAGCACTTAGGCGAGAGATCAATGAGTCCTAACCTTTTGTGTATGGACTCCATTGTCTTCTGCCTAGCTGCCTTGGTGAACACATCTGCCAATTGATCTTCACTCTTAGTGTAACATGGCAAGATCACTCCCAAGACTATCATATGCCTCACCTTGTGGGAGTCAACTTCATTGTGCTTTCTTCTTCCATGGAACACTGAGTTGGTAGCAATGTGAATAGCAGCTTGGTTGTCACAATGCATGGTCATTGGTGTTGTCTGCTCAATCTCCAAGTGCTTTAGGATCCCCTTTATCCATACCAACTCGTTGGTAAGCTTAAGGATAGCTCTATACTCGGCCTCAGCACTATAGCAAGACACAACCTTCTGCTTCTTTCTCTTCCATGTGGCCATATTGCCACCAATGAATGTGCAATAACCTGTAGTGGACTTCCTATCTGCTCTATCTCCTGCCCAATCAGCATCACAATATCCCACAACATCAGTGCTCCTGTTACAACCCATCCACACACCAAGACCTTGTGTTCCATTCAGATACATGAGGACTCTCTTAACCATGCGCCAGTGATGTTCCTTTGGAGCTTGCATATGTTGACTTATCTGATTCACAGCAAAACAAATATCTGGCCTGGTGATAGTCAAGTATATTAGCTTCCCCACCAGCTTCCTATACAGCTTTGGATCATGGAATAACTTGCTATCCTCTAACTCCCCCTTACGTGGAACCTTATACCCATCCTCCATGGGCATCTTGGCAGTCTTTCCTCCATAAGCACCAGCATCCTTTAGCAGATCCAATGCATACTTTCTTTGGGAAATGAATAACCCTTCCTGGGATCTGCATAACTCAATCCCAAGAAAGTACTTCATTTCTCCTAAGTCTTTTATATCAAAGACTGACTTCAGGAACTCCTTTGTAGCTCTGATTCCTTCCTTATCACTACCAGTGATGATGATATCATCCACATACACTAGTAGCACAATAATACCAGCTGAAGTTACACGTGTGAAGAGAGTGTGATAAAGCTCAGATTTCCTGAAGCCTCTCCCATTCAAGGTTGTACTTAGTTTGTTGTACCATGCTCTTGGTGATTGCTTCAATCCATAGATGGCCTTCTTCAACCTAAGCACATTTCTTGGTTTCACCATTCCTTCTAGACCTGGAGGTGGTAGCATATAGACTTCATCTTCCAACTCTCCTTGTAGGAAAGCATTCTTCACATCCATCTGCCACATATCCAACTCAAGGTTGACAGCAATGGAGAGGACAATCCTAATGGTATGGAGTTTTGCAACTGGTGCAAATGTATCAATATAATCTTCTCCATAGGATTGGGTGAATCCTCTAGCAACTAGCCTTGTCTTGCGCCTATCAATCTTCCCATTGGGCAGATACTTAATGGTGAATATCCATTTACATGACACAGCCTTCTTTCCCTTAGGTAACTTGCTTTCATACCATGTGTCATTCCTAACCATAGCATCAGCCTCAGCATTTTCTGACTCTCTCCACTCTTTAATCAGTACTGCTTCTTCATAGCTTCTTGGAACATAGCTTTCATCCAGACTCCCCATGAAGGCATAGTGATCTTCAGGATATTCAGCAAAGGAGCACACAGCCTGTGAGGGATGCTCCACAGCCTGTGCATTGTACTACACTCTTGTGTTTACCCAGTTGGAAGGATCCTTCCTTACCCGTGTGCTTCTTCTCATAGGAACATGTTCTTGTTCCTGAACAACACTCTCTTCTTGTATCTGATCTCCTTGACCAGCATCTTGACCCTCAATGTGATCTCCTTGACCAGTATCTTGACCCTCAATGTGATCTCCTCTTACTGGTTCCTCTCCAACTTGGACATGAGAATCAGATTCAGATCCTTGATCATCTTGACCTTGAGTACCACTCGCACCTTGATATTCTTGACCTCCAGTATCTGATTCACTTCCCCCCTCATGTTCAACATGGGATGGTTCTTCAGCTACAACCAGAGTAGGTCTTTGACACCTACTCTGATCCTGGGACACTCCAATGCCACGACCTTCTAAAATATTCCTCAAAAAAGCAGCCTTGTCTGATGGTTGAGATAGCCTTTCAAGCTCTTCTCAATTCTTCTCCTCATAATATCCTTTTGTCTCCATGAACTTGACATCTCTGGATACTAACACTCTTCTTGTTGTTGGATCATAGCACTTGTACCCCTTCTGTGTGATTGAGTAACCAATGAACATTTCTTTAGTGCTCTTTGCATCCAGCTTGTTTCTCTGTTCTCCAGGAACCATGACATAACCCTGACATCCAAAGACACGCAAATGATCTATATATGGCTGGCTCTTGTTCAACACCTCAAAAGGAGACTGATTCTTCAAGACTTTAGTTGGAATCCGGTTGATGAGATAACATGCAGTCTGAACAGCATCACCCCAAAACCGCTTTGAAACACTAGCATGATACATCATGGATCTAGCAACTTCCATCATGTGTCTATTCTTCCTCTCAGCAACCCCATTCTGCTGTGGTGTGTAAGGACAACTGGTTTGATGCACTATCCCATGCTTAGCCAAGTGATTCTTGAAAGCATGACTAGTATATTCCCCTCCATTATCAGACCGTAGTACCTTCAAAGTAGCATTGTAATTGTTAGTCACATATGCCTGGAAGTTTACAAATGCATCAAACACTTTATCCTTAGATGGCAGCAATGTGACCCATGTGTATTTAGACTTCTCATTTATGAAAGTCACATAGTACTTCTGACTTTCTCTAGATACACATGGAGATGTCCACACATCTGAGTGCACCAAATCAAAGCAATGCTCATATATAGTCTCAGATCTAGGGAAAACAGTTCTACAATGCTTACCTAATATGCAAGCTTCACAATCCAAGTGAATTAAAGACATATTAGGCAAGATCAATTCAATTGCACGAGCATGAGGATGTCCTAATCTAGCATGCCAAGTAATACTATCACATCTATCAGCAGTACTACTTAAGCACAAAGAATCAAAGGGTTTAGGATTCTTAGCCATTTGAAGATGGTATAGCTGATGATTGTTGTCTCCTGTTGGGCCCAAATATGGCCCGTCGGCTGAAGTTAGCGAACCAGTTAAACCGAGCCCAATAATGGGCCGAATATGGGCTATTACCTCAAAGAAGAATACGGCTCGCCTAAGAAAGGAAGCTGCACCAAAGAGGTCACGAGAAGGAGATCACGAGAAAGAGGTCACGGGAAGGAGGTCACGGAGAAGAGGTCCGGATTCTTTCGTAGGGACCTGACTAAACAGCCTAGGAAACGAGGATAGAGACATACGATTCGGTCAAAAGGAGGCAGTTGCAAATCCCTTAGTTTACGGAGAGAATCTCGGAGGCTGATTAGGGGAAGTTACGCGTGACCTAAGGCTATTTAAAGGAGAAAGGAACAAAGGGAAAGATTCACGTCTCTTTACATATTTTACACGTACATTATCACGGATAGATCATTCATCTGTTTTCCTTGTATCAATCTCAATTATCTTTGTATTCATTCTCTTTACAACAACATCAATATAACGACAATTCATTCTCTAAGTTCTTAAGGGATTCAGCCCACGATTGTCTTCTCCCCAAACCGTAACCTAACCTAAATTAAGAAGTGAGTTTTAGCCCTCACATTTTGGCGCCGTCTGTGGGGATCGAGATAATTGAATCCTTCACTCTGTAACTTGAGAATGGATCCATCCAACCAGGCAACGAATCCATCCATCCCGGATCCCGTGATCCAGATCGACGGATCACCGAACAGAAGAGATCCGGAACCTCAACCCGCTGACCCTCGATCCGAGCAACAGCTTCCGGCTAACGCTCAACCGAACCAAACTGGGATAGCTAACCCAAGGTCTTCCGGTGGAAACAACATCGGGACTACTCTTCCTGAAAACCATCAACGCCGACACACTCCGCATCATTCGGAAGCTCAGCTATCCGAAATGCGCCGAATGATGGTGCAGTTGGTAGAAAGAGCTCAGGATAACGAGCGTACCCTGCAACAGTTAACTGCCCGGCAACAACGGTTCGAAGAGGTAACCAGATCTCTAGCTGAGACGACTCAGCCATCGCAACGCCAAGGCTCGGGAATCACCTTTCGGGATCGACTCACCGAACCCACGTTCCCTCGCGGACGCCTGAACTTTTCCCCCAACAGCATTGCTCATAATGGGCAAGAGCCTGTTCTCCGGACACCTCATACCGGGGCAACCCCAGTATTTAGTCCACCTGTAACTAGTGCTATGGGAAGTAACATAGCGACGACTAGCTCAGCACCCAATAGGGTTCACGA
>CAKOAT010619599.1:186646-222996 GCA_932364175.1 Eruca vesicaria subsp. sativa
GGATAGAAGCTGAGGCTTTCCAACAGGTAACCAAAGTTGAAACCGAACGACTCGTATGGAGAGACATCATTTGTCGCCACGGTGTCCCATACGAAATCGTAACCGATAACGGATCGCAGTTCATATCCAACGACTTTAAAGACTTCTGCGACAAGTGGAAAATTCGCCTCACCATGTCAACACCACGATACCCCCAAGGGAACGGCCAGGCGGAGGCTGCTAATAAATCAGTATTAGCAAACCTCAAGAAACGCCTCGGAATCGACAAGAGTTCGTGGTCCGAAAGGTTACCCGAAGTGCTCTGGGCCTGCCGAACCACCCCACGAAGAGCTACGGAAGAAACCCCCTTCTCCCTAGCCTACGGGATGGAAGCTGTCGTCCCAGCCGAAACTGTCACAGGGAGCCTCCGCCGGGAGCTCTGCACGACAAATCCCGAAGCTAACAATCAAATCCTATCTGATCACCTCGACCTCATCGAGGAACGACGGGATCAAGCCTTGCTCCGCATCCAAAATTACCAACAAGCAATGGCCCGACATTACAATTCCAAGGTCAGGTCCCGGCAATTCGTCGTAGGTGACCTGGTACTCAGGAAAGTTTTTAACCATACCAAAGAGCCAAACGCTGGAAAGCTAGGGGGACCAATTGGGAAGGCCCCTACCGAATCATCCATGTGATACGTCCAGGCGTTTACAGGCTCATGAAGGTACGAACCGGGGTACCCAAAATCCGATCATGAATGCCATGAATCTCAAAAAATACTACCATTAGGTACCTAAAATTTATTGAACTACGTCTGGCTTGATCCCTTAACTGGGTACGTAGGCAACTCCGTTATGAGTGCAGCCCCAATCTCACCTTAACACATTCATCTCCACGCTCAAAGGGGGCACGTGTTCAGAACACCCGGCTCAAGCTATTAGCTCCGTAATTATGTACTCCATCAAAGTTATAATAAAAACGTTTGTATTCAATCGTCTCATATTTCTACTATCTAAAATCAGGTCACGCTGAACCTGAATTCAAGGTCTTAAAATCCTACTATCTAAAATCAGGTCACGCTGAACCTGAACTCAAGGTCTTAAAATCCTACTATCTAAAATCAGGTCACGCTGAACCTGAACTCAAGGTCTTAAAATCCTACTATCTAAAACCAGGTCACGCTGAACCTGTACTTAAGGTCTTAAAATCCTACTACCTAAAATCAGGTCACACTGAACCTGTACTCAAGGTCTTAAAATCCTACTATCTAAAACCAGGTCACGCTGAACCTGAACCCAAGGTCTTAAAATCCTACTATCTAAAACCAGGTCACGCTGAACCTGAACCTAAGGTCTTAAAATCCTACTACCTAAAATCAGGTCACGCTGAACCTGTACTCAAGGTCTTAAAATCCTACTATCTAAAAACCAGGTCACGCTGAACCTGAACCTAAGGTCTTAAAATCCTACTACCTAAAATCAGGTCACGCTGAACCTGTACTCAAGGTCTTAAAAACCTACTGTCTAAAATCAGGTCACGCTGAACCTGAACTCCCATTACCTGATACCAGGTCACGCTGAACCTTAATTCGGTGTCTTACAAAACCTGCTATCCGAATCCGGGTCAGACTGAACCTGGATCCTATCGTCTGAAAACGGATCGCAACAGACCCGAACCTAAATTCAGGTCATCACGCGGAGTCTAAAGATCTCCAAATAAGGTCAGGGCGCGACCAATCTGAACCTAAAAACTCAGAAACTCTAACGAAGTTTCTAAGACTCGAAAGCATTCAAAGGAATTCAAATCCAAAGTAAGTTGTTCCCAATAGACACGAAGTTTATTTAAAACAATTTGGACCTTTCAAAAAAAAAAGAATCTCTCAAGATCCAGCTAAGGAACTTGAAATCTGGCAAATTAAACGACTAAGGAATTAAAACCAAGAAACGAGATAAGGTTTAAAAGCCTCCTCAGGCCATAAACGGTTCAAAAGAAATCCTAACATCGCAAAGGTTTAAAAGCCTCCTCAGGCTATAAGTTCTGAAAAGAAAAAACATAAATAGAAGGCCCGTAGGGCAGACATCCTAAGAACATGGGAATACTTTTGAAGCAGATCAAGTCATCAATCCTCTTGACCTCCACCTCCAGAAGCCTTCTGAACTTCACGGTCTTCTTCCATTGCCTCGCCGTCCTTAACCGGGGCATCCTCGTCCATCTCACCAACATTCCTTTCTGGGACCACACCAGCTGGAGCTAAATAGGAACCCATCGAACCTAAGTTAGAACCATATTCTCCATGAAAGGACGAATTGAACGTGTTAACCTCAAGAGTACCTGAGCTCTCACTTTCGACTCCTTCTCCTTCGAACGACTAACTCTTCAGCCTCACCTGAGCTTTCTCGTAAGCTGCGACAGCCTCAGGCATCAAAGACTTCAAACGATCATACTCCTCTTCAGCGTTCTGAATCTCGTTCGATAGCAAGTCCTTCAAGAGCTCCGTATTAGCTTGAAGCTCTTGAGCATAGATCTGGAGGTCAACCTCAACTTTCTTCTTGGAGAACTTCTCCTTGACAGAGGTTAGGATCTTGTTGTAGGCGTCGATGACTTCTTTCTTCCCCCTCCTGACAGCAAACTTGACTTCGGCCTCTTTGTTCCTCTTGCTGACTTGAGCCGACACGATCAAGTCTTGGACGTGTTGCTCCGCAATCTTACGAGCACTCTCTAGCTCGGAAATTTTCCTGCTCTTCACTCTGATATCGATCTCCATGCTCTCGATCTTCCCTTGCTGAGTATCAGACTTAAAACCGAGCCTCCCAACTTCGGATTGGAGTCTCGAGACCTGAGCTCTGGCTTGATCTCGCTCAACCTTGGTAGCTTTAACCATCTCGGTGACCTGGGCTAACTCTTCAGCATTAGGTGCGTTACTCGCCGCCTCCTCAAACTTCAGCTGAGCCTTGTTGATAGCTCCAGCCAGCTACCAAAAGATAAACAGCCAAGTAAATATCTATCTAAAGCAATAATGAGAGACTAAAAACTCTTACCAGACCCATGTAATGAGCGATATCGATGAACTCATCTCTGTTAGTGAGACTGCTAACTGGAGGAAGGGAACATCCCGTCTGCTTCATGTGCCTCATTAAAGTCGCCAAGCCCCAAGGGTCATCGAGAATCGATCCAGGCTTCGAATGAACAAAATTCCAACCAACGGTCCCACCCCTCGAAGAAGAAGAGGAGGACCTGGAAGGTCTGTCACTTTGATCAGCACACAACCTCTTGCTCATATGAGGTTCAGTCTCGGGAGGATCCTTAGCCACCTGAGTCTCGACTTCCGTGACTTGAGCTGTAGAACGGGGAACCACCTCCTGAGCTACCTCTGCCTCCATAACATCAGCATCCTTAGCTGGAACTGATACCCCATCATCAAGGACCTCCTTCACAGAGCTAAGGAAGGAGCCTCCCTGATTCTTCTCGCTTCCTCGCGAGGTACTGGCAGCTTTCGAGGGTCTACCCCTAGTTCGGAATGATGGTTGGAGAGGCATCTTTTCTGATTTGGTTTTCTCGGTTCCTGAGGTACTAGCTTCCGTCAAAATCGATACTACAGAATTACCTTCGGAAACTGCATTACCAAATTCACTTTAGCTTTCAGCAATCCTAAAACGAATTCGTATATGTCAGAGACATAAGGACAAGCATATTACCTTCTAAATCCGTAACCAGTACGGGATCTAAGAAGGAAGCGTGGTATCGGTCTGGAAACCTGGCTGATCCAATTCGCGAAGTGGTGTACGACGCCCAAGTACAGGGAGTCTGCTGCAGCTTTCGGAAAAGAGCTCTAGTAAGCTTGTTCGGGAGCTCAGCAGGGTCTTCGATATCTGCAAGAACAAACAAACATCCGTTAGACTATAATCGATGAGANACAAGCTCTAGCCAATTCTTTCTGACCCTGAGCTTGAACCATAAGATTCACAATCTCTTGGCTCCTCAAAACAGAAGGCAGATGAGACCCGGAAGGTACGCTCCCACTGGAGCCTCCGGTCCTTTTTGTCCGTTTGGAAACTCTTTGGGCTATCGAATCCTTAGCCCTCTTCTTCCTCTCAGTCCTCTTCATGGATTCATCAACTTCTTGTTTCACCTTCATAAGTTGAGCACCCGAAGCAGAGATTCCCGTTTCTCCGGAACCTTCCTTTGGTCGAGTCATATTGAAAGCGATGAAGGAAAGTAAAGAGAGATAAAAGAGGGAAAAAGAAAGATCAAGCAAGATAAATCGAAACCTCTGGAGATAACAAATTCGAGGGAAGAAACTCGGGGACTTAACAAGCAGAAATAAAAAAAAAACTGTGAAGAGGTAAAATAAGAAGAAGGAACGAGAAAAAGTTACCTGGGGAAACCGAATCGCGACGTGGAGAGAGTGGGGAAGTTGAAATTAATGCGAGCAGCTTTATATCCCGTCGAGGCCTCGAGAATCGGGGAATAATTATTTCAAAATTCTTCTAAACTAAACCGTCGATTTAGTTAGATTTAATTATAACCGTCGGATCAAGCAAGAGATATACTCGAGAAAAGATCACGAATAATCATTATCTCAACAAAAATAAAAGATTCGGCGGCTAGGTTTAGCTCCCGAGAAAAGCATCTTATCTCGAAAGCTGGGGGCAACTGTTGGGCCCAAATATGGCCCGTCGGCTGAAGTTAGCGAACCAGTTAAACCGAGCCCAATAATGGGCCGAATATGGGCTATTACCTCAAAGAAGAATACGGCTCGCCTAAGAAAGGAAGCTGCACCAAAGAGGTCACGAGAAGGAGATCACGAGAAAGAGGTCACGGGAAGGAGGTCACGGAGAAGAGGTCCGGATTCTTTCGTAGGGACCTGACTAAACAGCTTAGGAAACGAGGATATAGACATACGATTCGGTCAAAAGGAGGCAGTTGCAAATCCCTTAGTTTACGGAGAGAATCTCGGAGGCTGATTAGGGGAAGTTACGCGTGACCTAAGGCTATTTAAAGGAGAAAGGAACAAAGGGAAAGATTCACGTCTCTTTACATATTTTACACGTACATTATCACGGATAGATCATTCATCTGTTTTCCTTGTATCAATCTCAATTATCTTTGTATTCATTCTCTTTACAACAACATCAATATAACGACAATTCATTCTCTAAGTTCTTAAGGGATTCAGCCCACGATTGTCTTCTCCCCAAACCTTAACCTAACCTAAATTAAGAAGTGAGTTTTAGCCCTCACATCTCCTTTACCAATAACTCTCCTAGTCTTCAAATCTTGAAACTCAACTTCATTGGGTCTAAAGACTACTTGACAATCAAGGTCAATAGTAGCTTTCTACACAGATAACAGATTTGAAGTGAACCGAGGCATGTAGAAGGCAGTCGAATCCTTCTCAAACAGCTTGAGCTTTCCAACTCCTTCTATTGGAATCCTATCACCATTAGCTATCATGACACTCCCTGTTGCTGCATTGACCTCACTTATCAAGCTCTTATCACTGATCATATCATGGATTGCACCAGAGTCAATGATGATGGGTCTAGATGTGGACGCTGAGGCAGGAGCACCTTGTCTCCGGGTCGTAGCCAAAGCATACACATACTTGACCAGCTAATTTATTTCCTCCTTGGTGACAATCTCATCTGGTCCTTTGTCTTCCAGCTCCATTAAAATCATACTACTTTCCACTACATCCCCAACATACGCTGAGTAAGAGCACTCTCCTCTAACCCTTTTCCGCATAGCATCCTTGATCATCTTCACACCCATACTGTCGCTTAGATGATCAACCTTACTGTTCTTCCTCCATGGTTCTCTCATCATAAACCACACTTTAGAAAGCTTTCTCAGCCTCCCCTTCTTACACCTTGTACCACCTTTCCACCGGTTTGATTTCTTGTTCTTTTCACACACACTACAAGCATGTTGAACAAGCACACATATCTCATCTACAAGAAGACTAAAGATAGCATCTTGATCTCGCCTCTCTTGAATCACCTTTGGATCTGATGTACTTGGCTTTAACCCATCCAGATCCTCCCATACTTCTCTCAGCCTTCCCACAAGCTGATAAAGCTCATCCTCTCCTTGTCTCCAGCTGCGGATAACCTCCTTGTCCTCACAGACCTTCACAAGTTTGGACTTTTCTTCATAAGCTGTTTCAATCCCACCCTTTGAAGTGTTTTCTTGAACAGCTCTATCTTCATTTCTCAGACCTCGTGTCTGACCTTCTTCTGTAGCCATCTCCCTTAAAGGTTTCCCCTTTACATGACTACTCCATAACCAACAGCTTTCCAAAGCTGTTCTTGCCCATTTTGACCAAAGGTCAAACCCCAGCAATTTCTTCCTCAAGCTTCACTAGAGTACTAGATCTATGCTTCATCTCCTTGTTGTAAACGTGTGTTTCTATCAGAAAACTCATAACATCCCAAGCGAATGAAGACCAGAGCTTAATAACACCAAGAATACCCAAAAACTCTCAATAACACCAAGAATACTCAAAAACTCTCAAGAACACTCAAGAACAACCCAGATTTGCCAATAAGAACTCACACACTCACCCCTCTTTGAGCAACCTGGCTCTGATACCATAAAACCTTTTGTGGTTTAGAGTGTGTTTAATAATAATCAAAGATAATTAGAGCAGAGATTAGAGAATAGAGAGAGATTCTAGAGAAAGAGAGAAAGAGAGAGACTCATAATTTCGTGTTATTATCAAATGTGAGGTTACAAGAGGTTATATTATCAGCATACAAGAAAATACTAAGCATGTAGAGTCAATAAAGGTGGTGGAGCGCCTGAATAAAGAAGTGGTCAAGATGCCTCACATGCTTGATGCCTTTGGCATCTTGACTAGATGCTGAATCACTTTACAGCTTGCACCAGCTAGCTATCAGCCAGCCTTATCCTTCCAACGGTCACAAGCTGACCATGTGTATCCAAACCTTCCATCTCAACAAGAGAATCCGCTCACCTCTCCATTTACCTTGATAAGGTAACTTTCATGTGGTAACATTTTGTTACCACAGTAAACCAGTAAATAAAGCTTTACTCAATATCTCATCTTCTCTTCTACACTTCAAGATACCTTGTCTCATGTAATGCCCTGCTCATCTCAACACCCATATTAAAACCTCATCAAAGAAAACCCATTTGGGACAAAACCTTGATGAGTAAAAGAGTAGAGACCTCATGATCAGGAGAGTATATTTATTCCTTGGGCGTGAGATCAATGAGTCCTAACCTGATGTTTATGGACTCCATTGTCTTCTGCCTTGCTGCCTTTTAAATAAATCTGCTAGTTGATCTTCACTTCTGGTGTAGCAAGGTAAGATCACTCCTAAAACCATCATCTGCCTCACTTTATGGAAATCAACTTCAATATGCTTTGTCCTCTCATGGAACACTGAGTTAGAAGTAATGTGAATGGCTACTTGATTGTCACAATGCATCACCATAGGTGTAGACTGATCTATCTCCATATGCTTCAGTATTCCCTTGATCCAAACAAGCTCATTTGTTAACTTCAGCATGGCTCTATACTCAGCTTCTGCACTACAACATGAGACCACCTTTTGCTTCTTGCTCTTCCAAGTTACTAAGTTTCCTCCAATGAATGTGCAGTAGCCGGTTGTTGATGTCCTATCAGTTCTATCACCAGCCCAATCAGCATCACAATATCCTACAACTTCAGTGCTTCCATTACATCCCATCCACACACCAATAGTAGATGTCCCATTGAGATACAACAGAAGCCTCTCCACCATGCGCCAATGATTTTCCTTTGGCACTTGCATGTGTTGACTTACCTGATTCACAGCAAAACAAATATCAGGTCTAGTAATGGTAAGGTATATTAGCTTACCAACAAGCTTCCTATAGAGCTTAGCATCATGGAATGGCTTGCTATCTTCAATCTCCCCCTAACGTGGGACTTTATATCCATCTTCTAGGGGCATCTTAGCAGTCTTCCCTCCTGGTATACCTGCATCTTTCAAAAGATCAAGTGTATACTTTCTTTGGGACAGAAATAAACCTTCCTTGGATCTACATAACTCAATACCAAGAAAGTATTTCATCTCTCCCAAATCTTTAATTTCAAAAACAGATTTCAAGAACTCTTTAGTAGCTTGAATACCAGCCTTGTCACTCCCTGTGATGATGATATCATCAACATACACAAGAAGAACAATAATACCTGAGGAAGTGGTGACAGTGAAGAGAGTGTGATCAAGCTCAGATTTCCTAAAACCTCTCCCATTCAAAGTAGTACTCAGCTTGTTATACCAATCTCTTGGAGATTATTTTAGACCATAAATAGCCTTCTTCAGCCTCAGCACATTCCTATCCTTCACCAAATGCTCAAGACCCGGAGTAGGATACATATACACCTCATCTTCAAGCTCTCCTTGGAGAAAGGCATTCTTCACATCCATTTGCCACAATCCCCACTCAAGGTTCACAGCAAT
This sequence comes from Eruca vesicaria subsp. sativa, assembly GCA_932364175.1. Classification (NCBI taxonomy): domain Eukaryota; kingdom Viridiplantae; phylum Streptophyta; class Magnoliopsida; order Brassicales; family Brassicaceae; genus Eruca; species Eruca vesicaria. Next base: position 195,100 of record CAKOAT010619599.1, read on the forward strand.
GGACAAGACAATTCTGATGGTATGAAGTTTAGCCACTGGAGCAAAATTATCAGTATAATCCTCACCATAAGTTTGAGTAAAACTCCTTGCAACCAGCCTACTCTTCTTCCTATCAATGGTTCCATCCGCCTTATACTTGATAGTGAATATCCATCTGCTAGTCACAGCCTTCTGACCCTTAGGGAGCTTACTCTCATACCATTTTTCATTCTTAATCATGGCATCAGCTTCAGCAGCAACAGGGAAGTGAGCAAAAGAACAAACTACTTGAGATGGGTGTTCCACTGCTTGAGCATTATAATATACTCTAGTGTTAACCCAATTGGTTAGAGGGTATCTTATTCTAGTACTCCTCCACAAAGGCTGATCTTGAATCTCTTCTTCTTGACCAGCTTCCTCTTGTACATCTGACCCTTCACTAGTCACTCCTTGACTAGTCACTCCTTGACTATCCTCTTCTTGTCCACCAGTTTTATCATGAGAGCCTGAATGCTGTCTCTCTTCCTCTTGAGTAGCAGCTTCTGGTTCCTTCCCCCCCTTCATGATCAAGGTGGGGTGACTCATTTGCTTCATGAACATCATGAGACCTTCTTGGTATACCTCGTCCATCCTTAGGATCCTAGTTCATCTTAATCCCAAGTCCCTCAAGGATCATCCTTAGATTAGCCGCGGCTATCAGAATCCTTGGCTAACTTCTCCAGATCTTCCCACTTCTTATCTTCATAGTACCCTTTTGTTTCCACAAACTTGACATCCCTTGACACAAGAACTCTCCTACTGGTTGGATCATAGCACTTATATCCCTTCTATGTAGTGGAATAGCCTATGAACATTGCCTTGGTACTCTTAGCTTCAAGCTTGTTTCTCATCTCACTCGGAACCAACACATAGCACACACATCCAAACACTGTTAGGTAGTCCAAAGGGGGTTTGTAGTTGTTTAAGACCTCAAAAGGAGACTGATCAGCAAGAATCTTGGTTGGGATCCGATTGATGAGATAACAAGCAGCAGCAACAGCATCACTCCAAAATCTTTTGGGGACATTAGAGTGCAACATCATTGATCTTGCGACCTCCATGAGATGTATATTCTTCCTCTCAGCTACACCATTCTGCTGTCGAGTATATATATGGGCAACTGGTTAGATGAAGAATTCTATGCTGAGCTAAGTGTTGCTTGAAGGCATTGCTTGTGTACTCCCCACCATTATCAGACCTAAAAATCTTTAACTTGGCATTAAACCGGTTAGTCACATAGCTTTGAAAATTTTTAAATGCTTCAAGCACCCTATCTTTAGATGGCATTAATGTTATCCATGTATATTTAGAGTTTTCATCAGTGAATGTGACAAAATACTGATGATTATCTCTAGATGCACAAGGAGCAGTCCAAACATCAGAATGAACAAGATCAAAACATTTATCATAAGTGGTACTAGAGTTTGGAAACACAACCTTACAATGCTTGCCTAAGATACAAGCTTCACATTCATTATTTTTAAACATCATTTCTGGAAAAATTAAACTTAAAGCTCTACTATGAGGATGACCTAATCTAGCATGCATCAAGGCTGCTTTATTCATCATAGAAACAAAAGTAAACGAGCAAGAATAATCAGGAACAAGACTAAGGTCTTCAAGCATGTATAAATCTCCTATGGTTACTCATTTCCCAATCAATCTACTGCTCTTAATATCCTGAAACTTAACATCATTAGGACTAAAGATCACATTGCAATGAAGATCATCAGTACAGTTTTTAACAGATAAGAGATTTGAAGTAAAATCAGGCATATATAAAGCTTTAGACTCTTTATCAAACAGTTTCAGATTACCTATTCCTCTAATAGGAATCCTATCACCATTAGCTATCATTACTTGACCAGAAGCAGGTTCAATATCTCTAATAAGTCTAGTATCACTTATCATGTGATGAGAGGCACCTGAATCAATTACTAATGGTTTAGTTCCACACCAAGCATTATAACATTGGTCAATACTTCTAAGAGGCTTATAAGCAATCCTAGACTGTCCTAAGATACTAGTTGGTTCATGTTTAGTCCTAGACTTGTCTAAGATATCATACTCAACCAAGGAAGCACCAAAAGAGTATCCTATAGATTTACCATACTCATTACCATTCTCCTTGAAGATTTTGATTAGAGCATCAATGTCTGATCTCCTAATCACTTCATTGTCGTTGATCCTTGGGTTGTTGTGACTCGCCTGATGAGAAGCTTGAACCATCATAGACATCCCATCACGATCATCTCCTTCATTTCCCTTGCTTGAACTCGCAGCACTTGACCCACCACCATCACTCACTCCACTTGACATATGAGCTCTTGCCTCCCTGTCCCTCATGAACTTGCTTGGCTTCAAATGTGGATGGAGAATCCAGCACTGATGCTTCTTATGCCCCTGCTTCTTACAATGATCACATGTACCAGTGAACTTCCTCTCTTCAAACCGGCTACTCAAAGCTTTGTTCGCTTGTGGACCTTCAGCTTGATTGGCAAGAGATAGCTCCCCTTTACCTCCAAAGAGCCCAAGGGACCCTTGTTCCTTCTGAATATGTGCACACATATCCTCAAGCTCCGGCAGCTTCCCACTCCTCAAGATGTGCTTGATCAAATCATTATTGGTCGGATTCAGTGTTAGCATCAACCCGAACACCTTGTCTTGCTCTCCTCTTTCACGTATCTCATCTGGATCCACAATACCAGGCCTCAGCATCTTCAGCTGTGACCACAAAGCTCTGAACTTTCCCAAGTGTTTAGTGAACTCCATGTCCTCTTGAACCAAGTTGTTAATCGCCCTCTTTATCTCAAACACCCTACTCAAGTTTGAGACATTTCCATACACTTTGTTGAGTGTATCCCATAGATCCTTAGCAGTTTCACAGTAGCTACAGGCCTCCAAAATAGCTGTATCAAGTGAACTCTGAAGAACAGCCATGACCAACATGTCATCTTGTTCCCACTTGTCAGCTTCACTCACGACCCCTTATGGATCATCTTCATTGGTAATGCGTTTTGGAGCTTCTCCTGGTGTGATGTGGCTCCACAAACCCTTACTCCCAACCGCGGTCCTCACCAAACGAGACCAAAGCAGATAGTTACCTCCCTTGAGTGTAACCGGAATCTTCATGTGGTGATGATGATTGTTGTCCATCTTCCTTGATAGATCTTGAATCTTCTTCACACAGCAGTAACACAAAGTCTTGACACACCAACTCGACAAACAAACACAACCTGAGTCTTGTTTTTACACGAAACAAGTACAAGACACCAACTTTAGTCGAGATCTTCAATCGCAAAGAACCAGACAACACGTGAACACCACCTTGATCTTCAAACCATCACTCGTGAGCTCTTGAAGAACACGAACAACACACCAAGAACCGCCTAACATGGCTCTGATACCATAAATTTTTAGGTGGTTATGATTTACAAGAGGTTTAGAGAAAGGTTTGAACAGAAACTAGAAAAGAAATGAGACTATAAAGATTAAAAGAGGCTAAATGGAAAGACTAATCTCTGATTCCTCAAGAACTGTATGCTTTTTATTAATGATGAGGGTTACATATTTATATGCTCAGCTTAACCTAATACACGAGAAGGAGAAGATAAGATGGTCAAGTAAAGCATGTGAGGTCAAAGGGAGTGGCGCGCCCAGTTTGAAATGGATGGTGTGGATTCAACAGATGCTTGATGCCTTTAGCATCTTTGACAAGATGCTGCTTGCCTTTCCAGCCGTGTACAGCCTGTAAAGGCATTCTTCCCTTATATCCAAACAGTAACCTGAGCTCTCCTTATCCTTCCTTCTCACTTAGAGTCTTTGCTCCCTTACTTGCCTTCACTTCCACGGATGCACATTCCAGAATAGTAACTTCACTTTCCAGAATAGTAACTTCAGTGTATGGACACTCCTTGTCCGTACACTTCACCCTAAATGTGCACCACATGACTTTCTCTTCTCTTTCTCAAGCTAAGCACCTCAACATCCTCTTATTCAACACTTCACTCTTTATTAATCTTAACACCAACTCCATCACAATCTTCCTTATTATTCACACTTCCAGTCTCCTTTAATCTCTTCTCATAGTACTCAGCTTAACACTCCCCCTCAAGCTTGACTATGTGGAACAAGTCAAGCTTGGAATGCTATGAGATCTTCCTCATTAAAAACCTCACCAAAGAAAACCCTTTTTGGGAGAAAACCTTGATGAGGGAAAAAGAGTAAAGACCTCATAGCGAGGAAAGTTGTTTAGCCACTAGGTCATAGATTAACGAGCCCTAATCTGATGTGAATGGACTCCATGACCTTCTGTCTTGCTGCCTTAGTGAAGATGTCTCCTAATTGGTCTTCACTCCTTGTATAACATGCTAGAATAGCTCCTCGAATGATCATCTGTCTGACCTTGTGGCAATCAACCTCAATATGATTGGTCCTCTCATGAAACACCGAGTTTGTAGCTATGTGGATGGCTACTTGATTAACACAATGCATCGTCATAGGCTTGTCTTGCTCAGTCCCTAAGTGCTTCAGAATCCCTTTAATCCATACCAACTCATTGGTAAGCTTCAGCATTGCCCTATACTCAGTTTCAGCACTCGAACATGACACGACTTTCTGCTTCTTGCTCTTCCATGTAACAAGATTCTCACCAATGAATGTACAATAGCCAGTTGTATCAGCCCTATCTCCAGCCCAGTCAGCATCACAATAGCCTACCACTTCTGTGCTTCAATTACAGCCCATCCATACTTCTTGGCCGGATGTATCATTGAGATACATAAGTAGTCTCTCCACAATTCTCCAATGACGATCTTTTGGAACTTGCATATGTTGACTAACCTGATTCACAACAAAACTTATATCAGGCCATGTAATTGTAAGATAAATAAGCTCACCAACTAGCTTTCTATAAAGCTTTGGATCCTTGAATGGTTTGCTATCTTCAATCTCCCCCTCAGGTGGGACTTTGTATCCATCTTCCATAGGCATCTTGGCTGTCTTCCCTTCACTTACACCTGCATTTTTCAAAGGATCAAGTGTATACTTCCTTTGAGATATGAATAAGCCTTCCTTGGATCTACACAACTCAATTCTAACGAAGTATTTCATTTCTCCTGTGGGAACCAAGATTCACACTTGTCGATTTCCGTTAAATAAGGAAACTTAGGAAAACCCTAATTTCCCAGAGGAACCGGATCTCTGCGAAAGCCAACGACAAGTAACCAAATAAATGCGGAAAATATGAAAAAAGCAATAAATGAATTTATAAAGAAAGTCGATATTATTTCCGATTCGCGTAAGAGCGTTGCGATCATTGCAAGGAATTACAAAGGCTTTGGCCGCAGGAGCCATCAGCGAGTTACAAACATAAAAACCTAGATCTAGTCGAGTCGCAGCTCGATAATGAAGACGGAAAAAGATAGGAAAAAAGGTTTGATTGATTTCGGACTGAACCTTATGAAAGGCTGCCTACGTACCCCTTTCGGGGATCAAATCGAACGTAGTTCAGTTGATAGAGCTTGACCAGAGATCGACCTGCCGGGGCGAGTTCGTCTAGTAATTGAGTGCCAGTCATAGAAACCGAACTTGTCGAGAAAAAGCCTAAGTTTCTAAGTGCGGAAAATTCTAAGTCTAGGAAAGTTGTAAAACTCTCAGATGAGAGCTCTGAAATTTGTCCCTTTGCTTCGGCCCTATGCCTCTTGCTTATATACTCCCTTCCTAGGCGGTTTAGTCTTTCCGTTTCGCCCAGATTCGAGTTTAATGAGAATCTTCCATTTATCTCGATCTTTCCTTTTTTCCCGCGGAAATCTTCTATTTATCCTCAAACTTGACTTTTATCTTCAAGTTTAACATTTATCTTCTTTCTGCGAGTAAATCGCCAAAACGTCATCGTATCTTCGCGTTGGACTTCGTTTAAAGTCGCGAATGGCTTTTATCGCGTTTTATGACTTTCCGAGCCGTTTTGCGATAAATCCGTTTTACGACTTTAGACGAGATCGTTTCCTGATACGATGTCGTTTTTAGATAAGTTTCTCGAGTTAATCATAAAGCTAAGCAATGTTTGATGTTTCGATTAATCGTTGCCGTTTTCTACGATTTACTCTGGGATTTATTAAAAACGCGTTTTGTACGATTTTTACGAAAAATCTCGAATAAATCATATAGTTTAGGCAATATTCGGTGTTTCGTTTCACTGTTGCCGTTTTATACGATTTCCTCGAGTTCTTTTCGAGAAAACAAAGGTTTACGGTTTTTATCGTAAAACTCGAACGATAGGACGGATCGAGACGAAACAGGAGACATTTCAACCATGATTCGGAATACGATCGTGTTGAAGGACGTATGCCTTGAATCAAGGATGTGGGAGATCGAGGCTCGGGATGGTCGGCTCGACGTACGGCGAGCTAGTTCAGCTTGGCCAGGTCGCCATATGGCGAACTAGGCGAAAAGAACCAGTGGGGCAAAGTCAGTAGTTCGCCCAACGCCGAACTAAGCCAGCTTGGCTTAGTTCGCCGGTGGGCGAACTAGTCAAGGGTCTCCTAGTTCGCCGGTGGGCGAACTAGTTGCGACTAGTTCGCATTTTACGGCTGTTTCGGTTTTTCGCGGTTTCGGAAAACGATTTTCGAGTTTTATAAAACGATCTTCGAGTTTTATAAAACGATTCTTCGAGTTTTATAAAATGATTCTTCGAGTTTTATAAAACTATCTCGGGTTATATAAAACGATCTTCGAGTTTTATAAAACGATTCTTCGAGTTTTATAAAATGATTCTTCGAGTTTTATAAAACGATTCTTGAGTTTTATAAAACTGCTTCTCGAGTTTTATAAAACGATTTTCAATTTTTATAAAACGGCTTCTCGAGTTTTATAAAACGATCCTCGAGTTTTATAAAACGATCTTCGAGTTTTATAAAATGGCTTCTCGAGTTTTATAAAACGATCCTCGAGTTTTATAAAATGATCTTCGAGTTTTATAAAACGGCTTCTCGAGTTTTATAAAATGATCCTCGAGTTTTATAAAACGACTCTCGAGTTTTATAAAACGATTCTTCGAGTTTTATAAAACGATTCTTCGAGTTTTATAAAACGATTCTCAAGTTTTATAAAACCATTCTTCGAGTTTTATAAAACGATTCCCGAGTTTTATAAACCAATCCTCGAGTTTTATAAAACGATTCCCGAGTTTTATAAAACAATCCTCGGGTTTTATAAAACGATTCTCGAGTTTTATAAAATGATCCTTGAGTTTTATAAAACGATCCTCGAGTTTTATAAAACGATTCATTGGGTTTTATAAAACGATTCCTTTTATATTTCTGCGGGGAGTTTCGGCCGTTGATTCCGTCGTACCGATTTTGACCCCAACAGTTGGCCCCCAAGCTCGTAAGAATCTTGAGCCTTTAGCGAGTGGTTAACGAGTTTTAGTTATGTTAGGCGGAATAAATGGTCGGAAAGGTCCGTTGAATGTGATCTTTCCACTTTCCAGGTAGCGGAAAGCGTTTAAAATAAGGGCTGCGCCTTGTGAAGGCTGCCTACGTACCCTTTTGAGGGGATCAANACCCCAACAGTTGGCCCCCAAGCTCGTAAGAATCTTGAGCCTTTAGCGAGTGGTTAACGAGTTTTAGTTATGTTAGGCGGAATAAATGGTCGGAAAGGTCCGTTGAATGTGATCTTTCCACTTTCCAGGTAGCGGAAAGCGTTTAAAATAAGGGCTGCGCCTTGTGAAGGCTGCCTACGTACCCTTTTGAGGGGATCAACCCTTTCGTAGTTCGTTTCGGAATTAAGGTTCGTATGACCTGTTTCCTAGCAAGACCATTACGGTCTAGTTATATGTCGTGTAGGAATTATCGAGCATATTGATGTCGATGGCATCCGGACCTTTTCCGGCCTTGAGACTAGCCTCGTAGGCCGTTTGGTCTGGCCGAGCGTGGCCGTTATAGTTTTCGGACTGGCCTTGTGCGGCTCTGAGTCCCTGCCACTTTTGCGGCAGGTCCGCGAGTTGTCGTCTCGCATTCCTTTTTCCCTTAGTGTATCGCCTTGTTTGTTTGCCCGTTTTAGGATGTTTAGTAAATTGAGTGAGCGTTTAGATATAGACGAAGAGACATGCATTTAGGATCTCGATTCATGCCTTGAGACGTTAGCGACCAGTGTGCTGGGTTTAGGGCAAGATCTAGGTTTACTTTCGGATTGAGGCTATGCGATGACTAGTCGGCTTTCGTTTTGCCTGTTGCGATTTTAACCTGATTCCACACCGATTTAGAATCCGCGATAGGTTCTCGGCTTATATGATTCGTCTGGGTTGAACCGAGCATCTCACCGGGAACAATTTCTAAGTTGCCCAGAAGTGCTGACCAAAAGTTTGGATTTCTTTTATAGCGCTATTACCCTTGTGTCGGGTGTTCGAGAGCTATCTCTGCGAGATAACTTAAGTTTGTTTAGGACTGTTGCGAGTTTGTTGTGATCAGCAACAAACTTTTTAGGCGATAAATGTTTACGTTGTTTTGGCCTTCCCGAAGGATACGTACGTTAAGAAGTTTTGCGTAATTTTATAGTCGCAGACGGACTGTTAGGTCTTCCAAGAAAATGACTTTATCGAGGAAGGTATTTATGTCGAAAAACTAATCTCCGGGCGTCTGCGACGTCTCGCAGTGCCGAAAGTTGGTTTTATTTTAGATGCCGTGTTTCGTGTTCGGAACGTTTGCGGGCTCGAAGATGTTGTGCGGTGTTGCGAGGGTTTTGTTTTAACCCTGCTTTGCAGGAACACTTTGGTTCGTTTGCGGATATTCGCAATTAAAACTTACATTCTTGTTTCGATGTTAGGTAGTTTTATGATTTGTGCCAGAGCAATTAGGACCGAGAGTTCGTGTAAGTTGTTTCCCCGAACGAAGCGTTTTTCGTTACGGTGCTTTGTGAAGTGTTGACCTTCAGAGATTCGTACGGCTTTAGGAGCTCTGGTACGAGTGTTTTCTTATACGTCGGATTTTGTAAGCAACTTTCTTCGGGAATAGAGTGAATCGCGAGAATACAGAACTTAGCCGATTTTCGACAAGTTTGCATTATCCGCTGAACGTATTGGCTTAGCGTGAAGGTTGTGTTCAGCCGCACAGCCAAGGTCGTATTTGGTAGAGGATTAGACCGCGATCGAAAGGGTCGAGTCGGTTTGTAAACCTGGCATTGAAGTGAAGCGCGATCGGATAATAGCCAAGTAGCCTTTGTCGAGCTTGATATGCCAAGTATGCCCGTGTTTATAGAAAACGTTTTTCCGTTGTAGGTTTGATTTATACGGTGAAAGTTTCGTATAAACTTTCCTTTTTATGGAAGTTGTTTTTTTTTTTTTTTTTACTCGAGGGAGACAGATCCTAAGAAGCTCGATGTAGAGCCCGTGCGGAGTCGTTTGTGGGGCAGTCTCATTCTCGGATGTAATCGGGAGGAATGAGAACGGAGGCTCGTGAACCGAAGGGCTAAAGAGTGAGATCTTTCAGATCGTGTCGCGAGGAGGAAAAGTTTAAATTGGTCGCTCAGTGTCGGATCGTATAGCTTGGTTTTCGCCATAAGGAAAGTACTTTTCGCAAAACCTGTTACGTTTACTTTAAAAGTTACTTCGTTATGACATGATCCTGACTATACGAAGGATTTCTCGCGTAAGCAACGGGCGATGACTTTACTAAATTGGCACGACGCATTGGGTTAACAATGTTTCCGCAGATTTTTCGAGAAACCTTTCCGCTTAGTTTTTGATTTTTCGGTGATGGTTTTTTTGGAGTCACTCGCCGAGTTTTACCAAAAATTATTTCACCGAGATTTAGTCGCAAAATGTTTTAGCGGGTTTCTCGGACGGAATGAATCACATGATCAGCAATAGGATCAGTCAGCGAGAAGGGAGGACGTGTTCTCTATTGCTGCTTTGTGTTCTCGATTTTTCTTTCGCCGTAAATGTTCTTGACATTATTCCGTGACTCACTTGGTTTGACAGAAAATGGTATCAATGCTTTGATGCCTAAAGATTTCGACTCTTATACTTGTTTTATCAAGTTTGAGAAGATCTTTATGACTTCGGCAAATAATCGAGTTTCGCTCTGAAGTTTCGCAGAGATTTTCTAACCGCATGATTGCGACGAGAGATGCTGTATATTCCTCGAGATTATTTCCCAGACAGTTTGGATCAGTCTTTAGCACCTAGACGGTTTTTAGATTGTCATTTGCTTTTGGGATGATTTCGACGAGGCGTTGCATTGTCCGAATATTTTTCCGCTTATTTTAGAAAGCGTTTTCTTGATGCGAGGAAAAATTTTTGGCGAAAGAAGAAAGACGAGTTTCGTTTGAAGGATTGGGATGATCGACAATCCGGGTCGATTAAAGACCATGGTGGATCGGAGATGACTTGGAGTATGTCTGATTTACGAGAACCTCTAGGAGCGAGTCGGTTGTCAGACGACGTCAGCGTCTCTAGCTCATTCTTTCTTTTAGGAAATGAGTACGTTTGAATGCGTGGCGATCATTTCTCGGTTGTACGAGAGATTGGATCGGTTTGCGAGTTATGCCTGAATGGTTCGGAAACAACAAATCGAGATAGACAAAAATTGCTTACGACTTAGCATGCTAGACTATCCTCTAAATTCTAAGTTCTCTAGGTTTCACGGCAGTTTACAAGACATTTTCGTTTCTTATCTACGAGAAATTAGAAGTCTAATAAAATTTTCAAATCGGGCATACCTTACTTTCATCGATGATTTGGGATCGTCTATTCTTCGTTCTTCGTCTTTTGACTTACCGGTCTTCGACGAATTACCAGCAAGAGTATCGGAGCGGGGACAAGACTTAACCATCGTAGCTCATGTTCTTGTTTCTTCGTATTGCTTGTTTTATTTGACCGACTAGGTGTGCTTTGTATATCGAAAATAATCAATCACGTGTTTGTGATTGGATGTTTTCGACTTAGCGTGGCAGAGTTTTGTAAAACCGGATTGGGTCTACAGAGTTCAGATTTTTCGTATAGTTTAGCCAACTTTGGTGTTAAGTCAACCGTTGCCGTTTTAGACGACTGATTTGTACTTATACGAAGAAATAAGTCTTTTCGGTTTTGTCGTAAAATCCCGATGGAAATTCCGATTGAGACGAAACGAGAATCAGCTCGATCAAGACTCAAGAGAGAAACTCGAGGATTGGTTTAGCTCGACGTAGGGCAAGTCGGGTGAACCCTTTCAGCTCGCCGCGTGGCGATCAGGATGGTAAGAACCCTTGGGGTGAAATCAGCATCTCTTGGGTGAGCCAGGCGCTTGGTTCAGCTCTACGTTCGGCGAGCCAAGACGCTTGGCGCGGGTGATCTCGATTCGTCGAGTTGACTTGTTTTCGTCGTAGAATCTCAACAGAAAGTCCGATTGAGATGAAACGAAAAGTAGTGCGATTATTTTTTAGAGTTCGATCAGGCTCACCATAGCTATGAGTTGGATCGTTCGGACCCTCGTGGAAAATTCAGTGCCTTTAGGACGAGGTGGAAAGCCGGTCAGCTCGCCAAGATGGCATGCTAGGTTGCTTGGCCGACTCATCGTCTTTTCAGCTGGATAGTATTGCCCAATTCTGCGAGTAGCCTAAGGTTCTTCCGCGAGCAACCTAGGGTTTTGTCGTGAATAACCTAGGGTTTTTACGTGAACAACCTAGGATTTTGCCGTGAATAACCTACGGTTTTTGTCGCGAATAACCTGGAGTTTTTTCCGCGAGTAACCTAGGATTTTTCCGCGAATAACCTAGGGTTTTTTCCGCGAGTAACCTAGGGACTTTCCGCGGGCGACCTAGGGTTTTGCTGCGAATAACCTAGAAGTTTTCCGCGAAAAACCTAGGGTTTTCTCGTGAATAACTTATAGTTTTTCCGCGAGTAACCCAGTGTTTATTTCGCGAGTAACATACGGTTTGTTCCGCGGTTTCTGGGAGAGCAAGTTTTATTTTTCCGAAAAGTTCTCGGAAAACGTCTTTTGCTTATCCCGTGAGATTTTTTCCAACTCGGAAATAAGAAAAACACTATGGGGTTTGATATATTTTATCGTTGCCTTAGTGATCTGAGATAGAAATCGTGAGCTTGTTTTGTTGCTCTTCCCGTGGCGAAGAGTCGCGATTAGGTTTTCGATTTTGTTGAGTACTACAGCGTTTGCGTGAGCGTTGGCTGTAGGAGCAGTCGCTGCTGGAGTTGTTTTACCAGCGTCTTTTTCCGAGTTGCGACTTTGTCTTTCATACATCCAGACATCGTTTTAGTCAAGCGTTTTGCGGCTATGAGTAAGAGTAATCCGACCCCCCCTCCTTCTAGCGCCAAACTGTGGGAACCGAGATTCACACTTGTCGATGTCCGTTAAATAAGGAAACTTAGGAAAACCCTAATTTCTCAGAGGAACCGGATCTCTGCGAAAGCCAACGACAAGTAACCAAATAAATGCGGAAAATATGAAAAACGCAATAAAACGAATTTATAAAGAAAGTCGATCTTATTTCCGATTCGCGTAAGAGCGTTGCAATCATTGCAAGGAATTACAAAGGCTTTGGCCGCAGAGGCCATCAGCGAGTTACAAACATAAAACCCTAGATCTAGTCGAGTCGCAGCTCGATAACAAAAGACGTAAAAAGATAGGAAAAAAGGTTTGATTGATTTCAGACTGAACCTTATGAAAGGCTGCCTACGTACCCCTTTCGGGGATCAAGTCGAACGCAGTTCAGTTGATAGAGCTGGACCAGAGATCGAACTTGCCGGGGCAAGTTCGTCTAGTAATTGAGCGCCAGTCATAGAAACCGAACTTGTCGAGAAAAAGCCTAAGTTTCTAAGTGCGGAAAATTCTAAGTCTAGAAAAGTTGTAAAAGTCTCAGATGAGAGCTCTGAAATTCGTCCCTTTGCTTATGCCCTATGCCTCTTGCTTATATACTCCCTTCCTAGGCGGTTTAGTCTTTCCGTTTTGCCCAGATTCGAGTTTAATGAGAATCTTCCATTTATCTCGATCTTTCCTTTTTTCCCGCAGAAATCTTCTATATATCCTCAAACTTGACTTTTATCTTCAAGTTTAACAGTTATCTTCTTTCTGCGAGTAAATCTCCAAAACGTCATCGTATCTTCGGGTGGACTTCGTTTAAAGTGGCGAATGGCTTTTATCGCGTTTTATGACTTTCCGAGCCGTTTTGTAATAAATCCGTTTTGCGACTTTAGACGAGATCGTTTCCTAATACGATGCCGTTTTTAGATAAGTTTCTCGAGTTAATTGTAAAAGCAATGTTTGATGTTTCGATTAATCATTGCCGTTTTCTACGATTTACTCGGGGTTTTATTAAAAACGCGTTTTGTACGATTTCTACGAAAAATCTCGAATAAATCGTATAGATTAGGCAATATTCGGTGTTTCGTTTAACCGTTGCCATTTTATACGATTTCTTCGAGTTCTTTTCGAGAAAACAAAGTTTACGGTTTTTATCGTAAAACTCGAACGATAGGACGGATCGAGACGAAACATGAGACATTTCGACCGTGATTCGGAATACGATCGTGTCAAAAGACGTATGCCTTGAATCAAGGATGTGGGAGATCGAGGCTCGGGATGGTCGGCTCGGCGTACGGCGAGCTAGTTCAGCTTGGCCAGGTCGTCATATGGCGAACTAGGCGAAAAGAACCAGTGGGGCAAAGTCAGTAGTTCGCCCACCGGCGAACTAAGCCAGTTTAGCTTAGTTTTCCGGTGGGAGAACTAGTCGAGATGGACTAGTTCGCCGGTGGGCGAACTAGTTGCGACTAGTTCGCGTTTTACGGCTGTTTCGGTTTTTTGCGGTTTCGTAAAACGATTCTCGAGTTTTATAAAACGATCTTCAAGTTTTATAAAACGATTCCTCGAGTTTTATAAATTGATTCTTGAGTTTTATAAAACGATTCTTCGAGTTTTATAAAACGATTATCGGGTTTTATTAAACGATCTTCGAGTTTTATAAAACGATTCTTCGAGTTTTATAAAACGATTCTTTGAGTTTTATAAAACGATTCTCGAGTTTTATAAAACTGCTTCTCGAGTTTTATAAAACGATCTTTGAGTTTTATAAAACGATCTTCGAGTTTTATAAAACGGCTTCTCGAGTTTTATAAAACGATCCTCGAGTTTTATAAAACGATCTTCGAGTTCTATAAAACGGCTTCTCCAGTTTTATAAAACGATCCTCGAGTTTTATAAAACGATCTTCGAGTTTTTAAAACGGCTTCTCGAGTTTTATAAAATGATCCTCGAGTTTTATAAAACGACTCTCGAGTTTTATAAAACAATTCTTCGAGTTTTATAAAACGATTCTAGAGTTTTATAAAACGATTCTTCGAGTTTTATAAAACTATTCCCGAGTTTTATAAAATGATCCTCGAGTTTTATAAAACGATTCTCGAGTTTTATAAAACGATCCTCAGGTTTTATAAAACGATTCTCGAGTTTTATAAAATGATCCTTGAGTTTTATAAAACGATCCTCGAGTTTTATAAAACGATTCTTTGGGTTTTATAAAACGATTCCTTTTATATTTCTGCGGGGAGTTTCGGCCGTTGATTCCGTCGAACCGATTTTGACCCCAACATCTCCTAAGTCTTTTATTTCAAAAACAGATTTAAGAAAGACCTTAGCTGCTTGTATAGCAACCTTATCACTCCCTATGATAATATCATCAACATACACAAGGAGAACCGCTATACCTGAGGCAGTAGTAAGAGTGAAGAGAGTGTGGTATAGTTCTGACTTCCTAAACCCTTGACCATTCAAAGTAGTACTCAGCTTGTTGTACCATGCTCTAGGAGATTGTTTCAAACCATATATTGCTTTCCTTAGCCTTAGAACATTTCCTGGTTTGACTAACTTCTCAAGTCCTGGAGGCGGATGCATATACACTTCATCTTCTAATTCTCCTTGAAGAAATGCATTCTTCACATCCATCTGCCATAAATCCCACCAAAGGTTTGTTGCTGTTGATAAAACGATCCTAATGGTGTGGAGTTTGGCAACTGGAGCAAATGTGTCTATATAATCGTCTCCATAAGTTTGAGTGTATCCTCTAGCCACCAGTCTGGTCTTTCTTCTCTCAATTTTCCCATTTGGTAAGTACTTTATAGTGAATATCCATCTGCTGGTCACAGCTCTCTTACCCTTGGGAAGTTCACTCTCATACCAGGTGTTGTTCTTTATCATAGCATCCGCCTCAGCACCTACAGATTCTCTCCATTCCTTGTCTTCCATGGCTTCCTCATAGCTTCTAGGAATGTATTTTTGATCCAATCTGACCATAAATGCACAATGCTACTCAGGGAACACTACAAACGAGCACACAGTTGGCTCGGGTGTGCCACAGCTTGGGCATTATAGTAGACTCTGGTCTTGACCCATTTTGATGGATGCTTCCTCACACGGGTGCTTCTTCTCAAAGGTACAGAAGCTGGTTCAGGTTGAGCTGGTTCAGTTTGGTTCACACCCTCATCTTCAGGTTGAATCCTTTCTTCACTATGCTCAACACCTTGATTAGGAACCTCAGAGTTGTCTTCTCCTGGTATCCGTTCTTCAGGTTCATGCGCCCTTTCTTCAAACACATGCCCCCTTTCTTCATTCCCCCCTCATGATAAAGGTGAGAGGGTTCTTTAGCTTCATGTTCAGGAGACGACTCATGCGGCCTTTGATTCTGGCTCATGTTAATCCGTAAACCTTCCATGGTGATCCTAAGACTGTTGGCCTTATCAGATCCTTGAGACAAGTCCTTCAACTCATCCCAGCTCTTGTCTTCATAGTAACCTTTGGATTCAATAAACTTGACATCCCTTGATATATGAATCCTTCTGGTCTTGAGGTCAAAGCATTTGTATCCCTTCTGAGTGGTAGAGTACCCAATAATCATGGCCCTTGTACTCTTTGGCTCAAGTCTGTTCCTCATTTCTCCAGGCACTAAAACAAAGCACAAACATCCGAATACCCTGAGGTGGTTGAGAGATGGTTTGGTCTTGTTCAGAACTTCAAAGGGAGCTTTGTCTTCTATGATCCTTATCGGAAACCTATTGATCAGGTAGCAAGCGGCTATAACAGCATCACTCCAGAACCTCTTCGGGACGTTGCTTTGAAACATCATAGACCTTCCTACCTCCATTTTGTTGAGCAGTGTAAGGACAGCTCGTTTGGTGTAGAATGCCATGAAGGGCTAGATGCTGCTTGAAAGCTTGCTTTGTGTATTCCCCACCATTATCTGACCTAAAAATCTTAAGCTTGGCATTATAGTGGTTAGAGACATAAGTTTAAAAGTTCTTAAATGCATCTAGTACCCTATCCTTAGTTTGAATGAGTGTTATCCAGGTGTATTTAGATTTTCTTAAGTGAATGTCACAAAGTATTTGTAATTATCCCTAGATAAACTAGGTGCAGTCCAAACATTTGAATGAACAAGATCAAAACAGTTTTTATAAATGGTACTAGATTTTTGAAAAACTGTCTTACAATGTTTACCCCAAAACATGCCACAATGCATCGTTATTCAACTCAGAAACAAAACCAAACTAGTAACTATCATTAGAAATAGGAGGAGCTATGTCTTCGAGCATATAAAGGTCTCTCTTGCTAACTCCTTTTCCAATCAACTTACTGCTCTCAATATCCTGAAACTTTACATCATTAGAGCTAAAGATAACATTGCAATTAAGGTCAGTAGCACATTTCTTGACAGATAAGAGATTAGATGTAAACAAAGGCATATAAAATGCATCAGATTCTTTATTAAACAACCTAAGCTTTCCTACTCCTCTTATTGCAATCTTATCACCATTAGCAATTCTAACATGACCCTGAGCAGGTTCAACATTGGTTATGAGATGATTATCACTTATCATATGGTGAGAGGCTCCTGAATCAACTACTAGTGGTTTACTCACAGCTTTAGCATTAAAACTACTTGGCGATCTTATACTAGTAAGCAAGGAGTCTAGAATACTTATGCTACTATTTTTACTAGTATGCAATGACTCTAAGATACCTATGCTACCAATATGATCAGCTTTAGACATGTCATAAGCAACAAATGAATAACCACAGGTATTTCTGAAACCTTTACTACTTTCCTTGAGAGCCTTAATCAAGGACTCTATGTGAGACCTCCGGATCATCTCACTGTCTAGGCTCCTTCCCGGGAGGTGTTGAGAGGTTAGAGCCTTCCCATCACCTTCACCATTTCTTGTACCAGCACCATATGACCCTGCTTCACTCACATCAGATGAGAGGTTTGCTCTTGCTTCTCTTTCCTTCATGAACTTGGCCGGTTTCAGGTGGGGATGGAGTATCCAACACCGACTCCTTTTGTGTCCTGGCTTCTTGCAGTGATTGCAGTTGCCTCCAAACCTTCCATCCTCACCATACCTCCTCTCTTCTTGCTTGTACATCGCCTTGTTTGCTTGGACCTCATGTGCCTTGTTAGCAAGAGACAACTCGCCCTTTCCTCAAAACAGACCATGAGAACCTTCTTCCTTTTGTGTCTGCGCACACACTTCCTCAAAGGATGGGAGAGTAGAAAACCTCAGCATGTGCTTAATGATATCATTGTAACCGGGGTTCAATGTCAGCATCAAGCCAAAGACCAGATCTTGTTCCCGCCTCTCTATCAAGGTGTCTTCATCGGTTGTGTTTTGCCTTAACATGTCGAGTTCTGACTACAAAGCCCTAAACTTTCCCAAATGTTTAGTAAAATCCATCTCCTCTTGAACAAGGTTGTTGATGGACCTCTTTACTTCAAACAAACGACTAAGGTTTGATGTGTTACCATAGACTTTCTGGAGCGTATCCCACAAGTCCTTTGCCTTCTCACTGTAGCTGTAAGCCTCAAGGATATATGTCTCTAGAGAGGCTTGAATCACGGCTAAGACCCTAAGATCATCTTGCTTCCATTTGTCCATATCCACCACGGCAAGCTCCTTACCGCTACCATCTGCATTAGCAACTGGTTTTGGGGTACCATCCGTGATGTGTCCCCACAAGCCCTTGCTCCCAACAGCTGTCTTCACCAGCCTAGACCACAGGAGATAGTTTCCCCCTCCTTTCAAAGTTACAGGAACCGAGAACATCTTGCGACTCTCGTTGTTGTTGTCTTCCATTGTGAGTCGTGAGTGAAAAGTTTAGATCTTGAAGTGAAATGAAGCTAAAGAAGAATGACATTAGTAACCAGAATGTGAGCAACCTGGCTCTGATACCATAAAATATTTAGAGAAAGAGAGTTTGAAAGAGAAATCAGAAGAGAAATGAGAGAGATTCAATGAAGTATCATGATGAACATGAGAGAGAGTAGTGACAGAATGACTGAATCGACTTAATATTATTTCTGAGACAAGATACAAGATTATAAAGAGAGATTACAAAGGTTTCTACCCTAAACGGTCACAAGGAAACTCCTGTGGAGCTAACAAAGAGAGGAGCGTCCATTTAAAACAAGTGGCTGTGGTTCCTCGCATGCTTGATGCCATTAGGATCTTGACCAGATTCCTTTTGCCTTTCCAGCACCATCCAGGCTGTAAAGGCTCGCCTTATCCCTTCTTGTTACCAAGAGTTAACCTGCTGAGTTACCATCAACCCTTTTACCTCAGAGCTTCTTCCTTGTTGCCTTTAGTAGTCGAGACTCTCCTTGTACGGATAGGGTGTGTACGGCCTGTACGGAATCCGTACGCTTCACCCTATTTTTCCCAATATAGAAACTTCTCAACTCTTCATTATGGAAAGGTTTGGTTGAGGTGGTCCGTACAATGGTCTGTACTGTCCGTACCACTCAACCCAAACCAGTCCCAACTCTCCATCACAATCTTCCTTATCATTCACACTTCTAATCTCCTCTAATCTCTTCTCATAGTACTCAGCTTAACAGGTGGTTCCTTGAACTTGAGAAGCTCCAGGACGTTCGGTGATCTTCACAATAGGGCTGCGGAATGCCCTATAGTTGCTTAGCAACTCCTGAGACACAGGATAACCCTGCTTCATGTCTAGGATGAATCACGGAGGCTCACTCTACCTACTGTGACAAAGAGATCTTGCTCACCACGTGAACAAGGAAGGGAGGTCCCCAAAGGGACGTGGATAAAAGCCAAAAGCTAAAATTTTATTAAAAGAATGCATAAGTTACAATATGTGCAGCTTTTGCCTTATATGAAGAACATAGAAAACCCTAACTAGAAAACTACATAATTCTAATCCAAAAAGGAAAACAAAAACCAAAACCAAATCATATTTCTAATAGGTTTATGAAAATCAAATCCTAATCCTAATTGGTTTAGAATTACAAGAAATCAAAAATACACCTAACCTAAGTAAACAGGCCAACTTAAACCAAGCTGGTCGATCTTTCCACTTCTTGGGCTTGAAAGACCCATATTCAGCCAACAACTCCTTAGGCACGTCCATATTAAGGCCCAGCTCATACCTGATGTCCTCCTGGTTCAGTTTGCAAACAAAGAGATCTTTCTTGATCCATGTAACACTCTGCTCCATTATCTCTTTGGTCAGATCATTACAGTTTCTAAATAGCCCATTAGATTGTGTCTTGATCACTCTCATTGCTGCTTCATAGCTGATCTTCAAATCCCTTAAGTTGAGCCTGGTCAGGATTGCACCACGATCTCTCTCATTTCTAGTCTAAATCTCTCTCAAACTTGTTGAGATGAGATGAGTTATATGAGAAGGAGATAAGGAGTTTGAGTGTAAGAGAGGAGAGGAAAGTTGGAAACCATTGTTGAGGAAATGTGTACGGATGTGTATGGACAGGATGTGGCCGTACACATAAACACTTGCAAGAGAAGTATGAGAAAGGCAAGAGAAGAAATATCCTTGTCCAAGAGAGAAGGTTTGGAAATGAGACACTCCACACGGAAGAGAAGCTTTGCTAGATAAGAGGACCGTTTAAAGATAAGGTTGGTGCCTAAAGCAACTTGTGTGCAAGCTGTAAAGTAAAAGGGATCCGGTCCAAGATGCTGAAGTCATCAAGCGTGTGGATTAACTCATCCATCCATCTCAACAGTGCCTTGTTGACTCTACATGCTTAGTCTGCTTTCTTATCCTCTTAGCTCACGGAAACCCTTATGTAGCCTCTCATATATATTTGTAACCTCTCACTCAGATTAATTAAGCAATTATGAGTTCATCCTAAACTTAGTCTCTTGGTTCATTTCTAGTCTCAAATCTTGTTATCTTTGTCTACACTCATTCGAATCTCTTCCTAAGTCTCTTATTCTCTTCATTCATTCTTTCTTTACTTAGATTACATAAAAAAATATGGTATCAGAGCCAGGTTAAAACAAATCTGAGTTCTCGTGTGTAAAGTTTTGAAGACAAGTTTAAATCTCACGAGTGTGTTCTTGTTGTTCTTCAAAACTTTGTGGTGTGAGAAACGTTTCTCTAAGTGTGTGGAGTCTAAAGCTGTGGTCTTTAGAAGCTGAGAGGTGTGTGTGTAAAGGTGGAGTCTTTATCAAGCTTTTCAAGTCAAGCTGGTGAAGATGGAAGGAAACATGCACATGAATATCAAGATTCCGGTGAATCTGAAGGGTGGAAACTATCTACTCTGGTCGCGGTTGGTGAAGACTGCAAGAGGAAGCAAAGGGCTGTGGGAGCATGTTACATCTGATGAAGCACCGAAGCTCATCACTCAAGATGGTGATAAAGAAGCTACCAGACGCGATGAAAGCAAATGGAAGCAAGAAGACTTACTTGTTCTCTCTGTCTTACAAGGATCCCTCGACCAACCAATCCTAGAAGCCTACAGCTACTGCACGAAAGCTAAGGACCTATGGGATACGTTGAAGAAGGTGTACGGAAATGTATCCAACTTGAGCCGTGTATTTTAAGTTAAGCAAGCCATAAACAACCTCATCCAAGAAGACATGGAGTTCACCAAGCATCTCGGGAGCTTTAGAGCATTGTGGTCTGAGCTTGAGATGTTGAGACCCAATACCGTGGATGAAGATGAGCTGATTGAAAGGCGAGAGCAAGATAAGGTCTTTGGACTCTTTGCTTACTCTCAATCCCTCATACAATGGTCTCATCAAGCACATATTGCGAGCTGAAAAACTTCCTTCTCTAGAAGATGTGTGGGGACAGATACAAAAGGAGGAAGGTCCATGGGTTTATTTGGAGGAAAGGGGGAGTTGTCTTTGGCTAACCAGGCTAATCAAGAAGTTCAAGGAGAGCAAGCAAACAAGGCGGCTTATGGAAGATATGAGGAGAGGAGGTTTAATGGGACTTGTGTTCATTGCAAGAAGCTTGGTCACAAGAAGAGTCAATGCTGGATCCTCCACCCACATCTAAAGCCAGCTAAGTTTGTGAAGGATAAGGAGGCAAGAGCGCACAGGTCTGAGGGGTCAAGCAGAGCAGGAACAAGTAATGCTGGAGGAGGAGAGGCTCGGGAAGCTACTGATGGGAAATCTATGGTTTCTTATACAGGTGGTGGGTCAATGAGTATCAAGGACCAGGGAAATGACTACATCCGGAGGTCAGACATTGAAGATCTTATAAAGATCTTCAAGGACAATGGTAAAGTTTCTGGTTATTCCTTTGGTGCATCCATGATTGATAGTGCTTAGTACACTTGGTTGATGTGATTAGAACTGTTAGGACTAATGAGTTTAAGGTAGAAAATTTGAGTAGGATAAACCATCTAGCATACTTTGTCATAATGCTCAAACCATGTTGAAACCTTTAATCATTGATTCTTGTGCATCATGTCATATGATAAGTGATACAAGCTTGATAAAGAACTTGAACCTGCCATTGGAAATGTAATGATTGCAAATGGAGATAAAATTCCTATTAGAGGCATAGGTGATTTAAAAATGTTTGATAAATATACTAGAGCTTTTTATATGCCTGAGTTTGCTTCTAACCTCCTATCTGTTAAGAAATGTACTAGAGATTTGAATTGCAATGTTATATTCACGCCTGATGATGAGAGATTTCAGGATATTAAAAGCAGCAAGGTGATTGGAAAAGGGGTTACTAAAGGAGAGCTATATATTCTTGAAGACTTAGCATCTCTTAATGATTTTAGTTGTTTTAATTCTGCTTCTGTTTTGAATAAAAGTGCTCTGTGGCATGCTAGACTAGGACATCCAGATACTAGAGCTTTGAACTTAATGTTACCAGGTGTTGTTTTTGAGAATAATGAATGTGAAGCTTGCATTTTAGGCAAGCATTGTAAAACTGTTTTTAAAAAGTCTACTACTGTTTATGAGAACTGTTTTGATCTTATACGTTCTGATGTATGCACTGCACCTTGCTTATCTAGGGAGAATCATAAGTATTTTGTTACATTCCTTGATGAAAAATCGAAATACTCCTAGTTAACACTCATACCATCAAAAGATAGGGTGATAGATACATTTAGAAACTTTCAATTGTATGTGACTAACCATTATCATGCCAAGATTAAAATTTTTAGATCAGATAATGGAGGGGAGTACACAAGTCAAGCGTTTCAACAACACCTTGCTCACCATGGTATTCTTCATCAGACAAGTTTCCCTTATACTCCTCAGAAAAATGGTGTCTCAGAAAGGAAGAACCGGCACCTTATGGAAGTGGCTTGTTCTATGATGTTTCAAGCTAATGTGCCTAAGAGGTTCTGGAGTGATGCTGTAGGTACTGCTTGCTACCTAATCAACAGGATCCCTACTCGTGTTCTGGATGATCAAGCACCTTTTGAAGTCTTGAACAAGTATAAGTCGGCTCTTGATCATCTGAGAGTATTTGGATGCCTTTGCTATGTATTGGTGCCAGGGGAGTTGAGAAATAAGCTTGAAGCTAGAAGCAGCAAGGCTGTGTTTATTGGGTACTCCTCAAGTCAAAAAGGGTATAACTGTTATGATCCAGTAGCAAGAAGAGTTCTTGTATCCAGAGATGTCAAATTCATTGAAGCAAGAGGATATTATGAAGAAAAGAATCAAGATGAGCTAAAGGACTTAACATCGATAAGGCTGGTAATTTGCGGATCATCTTGGAGAGATTAGGTATCAAGACCACTCCAGACCCGGGGAAAGACTTACTTAGGGAAGTACGTACTTCAGATCCCCACCTTGATCAAGAAGGGGGGGGGGAGAGAAAGAGAACCTAATGTAGATGGTGACTCGGATGGTGCTCAAGAAGCTCCATCACAAGTTGAAGAAGAAGACTCTAGTTCCGGGTTTCCTGATCAAGGTGGAGCATCTCATGAGAGATATGAAGATGTGGAGGGTCAAGGAGAAGGGGAACAAGAGGAAGAGGCAGAACAGAATGAACAACAGCCTTTAAGGAGAAGCACAAGGATTAAGTATCCCCCATCTAATTGGGTGAATACTCGTGTGTACTACAATGCTCAAGCCGTGGAACACCCATCTCAAGCAGTTTGTACCTTTGCTCAATTTCCTAAGGAGAATTGTGCATTTATCACTTCACTTGATGAGAATCAGGTGCCAAGAACATATGAGGAGGCCATGGAGGATAAAGAATGGAGAGAGTCAGTGAAGCGTGAAGCAGATGCTATGATGTGGGAACCTAAGTCCACCTACTGTCAATAAATCGTAAGAAAAGAAACTTCGGGAAAACCCTAAGTTTCCAGAGGAACCGGCTATCTGCAGAAACGCACAACGAAGATTAAGAAAACGATAAACTTAGAATTTTAAAAGAATAAACGAAATTGAGAGCAAAGAGGTTCTTATTCCGAATCTGCGTAAGAACTGGTACAAAAAGAGTAGCCGAAAACTTAAGAACGAAAAACCCTAATTGAGACACAGCTCGCTAACAGAAAACGGAAATATTCCTAAATGCTAATTTTGGTGGTGAGAGCTCTGAAAATCGTGTCTTGCTTCTGCCCTAGACCTTATTTATATACTCCTCGCCTTGGCCATCAGGTCTTTCCATGTCGCCCAGATTTGACTATATCGGGAGTTTTCCATTTTTCTCGATCCTTCCTTTTCTTCTGCGGAAATCTTCTATTTTTCTTCAAACCTTCCTTTTATCTTCAAACTTGACTTCTATTCTCCTCCTGCGAGTAAACCGTCAAAACGTTATCGAATCTGCGTCCGTTAAGATCGCAAGATGGGTTTTTATCGCGTTTTAGGCCCTTCCGGGCCGTTTTGCGATAAATCGATTTTCCAACTTTTTACGGGATCGTTTCCCGATCTGACGTCGTTTTTTAATAAATTCCTCGAGCTAACCGCAAGGTTTTACGATTTACTCGACTTTTTAATTAAAAACGCATTTTTTACGATTTACTCGATGTTTTTATTAAAAACGCGTTTTTTATGATTTCGACGAGAAATCTCGAATAAATCGTATGCTTTAGGCAATGTTTGGTGTTTTGTTTAACCGTCGCCGTTTTATATGATTTCTTCGAGTTCTTTATCGAGAAAGCGAAGTTTTACGGTTTTTATCGTAAAACTTGAATGATAGGTCGGATCGAGATGGAACGGGAGATGTTTCGGCCGTGGTTCAGAATGCGACCGTGTTGAAAGACGTAAGTTTCGAATCGGGAATGCGGGAGACCGAGGCTCGGGACGTCCAGGAATTCTAGTTCGCCCATCGGCGAACTAGTCTAGTGATCCTAATTCACCCATTGGCGAACTAAGCCGGGCCGGCTTAGTTCGCCGATGGGCGAACTAGTCGAGCATCTCCTAGTTCGCCCATCGGCGAACTAACCCGGGCCAGATTAGTTCGCCGATGGGCGAACTAGTCGAGTGTCTCCTAGTTCTCCCATTGGCGAACTAAGCCGTCTCGGCTTAGTTCGCCCGTGGGCGAACTAGTCGTGACTAGTTCGAGTTTTACGCCTGTTCTGGTTTTTTGCGGTTTCGTAAAACAATTCTCGATTTTTATCAAACGATCTTCGAGTTTTATAAAACGGCTTTTCGAGTTTTATAAAACGGCTTCTCGAGTTTCATAAAATGATTCTCGAGTTTCATAAAAGAATCTTCGGGTTTTATAAAACGGCTTCTCGGGTTTTATAAAACAGCTTCTCGAGTTTTATAAAACGATTCTCGAGTTTTATAAAACGATTCTCGAGTTTTATAAAACGATTCTCGAGTTTTATAAAACGATTCTCGAGTTTTATAAAACGATTCTCGAGTTTTATAAAACGATATTCGGGTTTTATAAAACAGCTTCTCGAGTTTTATAAAACGGTCTGCGAGTTTTATAAATGACTTTGAGTTTTATAAAACGACTCTTCGGGTTTTATAAAACTATTCATTTTGTATTTTTGCGGGGAGTTTTGGCTATTAATTCCGTCGTACCGATTTTGACCCCAACAGTTAGCCCCCCAGCTCGTAAGAATCGTGAGGTTCTTGTGAGTGGATTGAGCTCGTTTGGCGAGTTTGGTAGAATTAGGCAGAACTTTAATGGCCAAAAGTCCAAAGGTGAATAGTAAAATCCTTCCCTATAAGTATATGGAGTGAGTTTTATAAATTTTTCATTCACTCCTCCATAACTTGCTCAAGTTTTAGGAAGGCTTCTCTCTACTTTTTCCTTTAGATCCTTTTTCTTTCGACTATCCAACATGTCCTTTGGACGGAAAGTTTCAGATTATGCTCATGCATCAATCTTTGATCCGAGCGACCTTGATATCTCCAGCGGCTGTCCTCTTCCCGAGCCGGTCTTTCAAGGCTTCTATACGACCAAGGAAGAGTTCGCAGACTACTATCTAGCCGTGAGCGCCGCAGAGGTGCCGCCTGCTACATTCTGGGTTCCGAAGAGAAATAAATCTCGGAAGAGAACGGTTGGCATGAGCACGAGTACCGTTGGTTCTCTCAAATATTTGAGAAATACCTATGCGATCCCTGAGTCGGTTCAGTTTCGCATCCCTGTCCAGGGTCAGGGTGCCGAGGATCCGCCTCCGGGTTATTTTACGTGCTACGAAGCCTTTCTGTTGACCTGCCAGCTATGGTTCCCTATTCCTCGAGCCATTTTCGAATTCTTGGACAAGTTTGGAGTACCGTTCGGCCAACTACCCTTAGTGGCTTACAGCACCTTATCGGGATTCTGGTGTTGGGATACGAACGCGGAGTGTCCCTTGATGCTGATTATCTTTTGTCTATGTTGACATTCAAGGGAAGAAAGGATGTTTTTTACTTAGCTCCCCGGTGGAACATGACGGTTGTTGGCGGGCTTGCCTCGAATGATCACGATTGAATTCACCGATTCTTTTATGTCAAAATTGACAGCGCATCGGTGGAGGAGAGTTGTATTCCTTTGATTAGGGATGCGCGGGTGACAAACGGTATTCCATTAACGTGATTCCCATATCTATATAGATATAGGTTTTAACTTTTCCGTTTGTTTCGCAGTGCCTGCCCTCCCGGTGCCGATGCTTGAGGATTTTCCGAAGGTTATGAATCTTCTACGTGGCGGCCCGCTTCATTGGGGGTATTGTTCTCCGAAAATGATCCGTCGTGTCGTCGCCTATTATTCGTCCGGTTTTTCTCATTAAGGTCATGCTGATTTTAAGGCGGGCGATGATGCGGAGGAGAGGGAAAGGTCTAGATCTCCGCAGGATAGAGAAGTTCCGATTAATCGCGGTCGGGCGTCTGACGAAGATATCAATATCGAGGATCTTATTGATTTTTCACCTTCCGAATATGATCCGGCTGAGACGTCATCCCGAGGACCAGCTGATACACCGTTTGCGAAAGAGTCAAGGCTTTTCAACAAGGTTTGCCTATTCTTTATTATTATTATGTACATACATTTTATGAAGGATGTTTGTTCCGTTTCGCAGGGTCTTCGCTTTATGAGCGAAGCGGTGAGCGCGAATAGTGCGGAACTTTGCAGGGCCGAATCCAGGGTTGCAGCAGCAGAGGCGGAGGCTGTTCGTATCAGAGGGGAGATCGATGCCAGTTTCTCTCGTGCCCAGGATTTGGCTGCAACGGAGGCCGCTCGTGTGAGAGAAGAGTATGAAGCTGAATCTCGTCGAAGCTTAGAACTTTCTGACACGATGGCTCGTCGTACTCGTAGGGCAGGCAAAAAAGAGGTTGCTGCGGAGTTGATGGCTCGGCGCGAGCGGTTCGTGCCTCTTTATGCGGAATTTGAAGATGCGCAAAGAGCGAATGGCAATTTCCGCGAGTGTAAGGGCGTAGTTGGGGGTTTGCATCTTACCCAGGTTTCGAACTATTCGTATGAGGCTGCGATTGCGAAGCAGAAGAAACGTCTAGCTAAGAGAGAGAGGAAGAAGAGTGAATCCGCCAATCCTGGTAAGCATATGTGGGATCAGTGGGACCCTATTGTTGTGTCGCCGGATTCGGTCAAAGTTGGACCTGGGATCCCGGACGTGGATGGCGAGGTCGACTAGTCTGCGTTTGATGACTTTGATGTGTGATGTTCTTAGTTTTTTGATTCTGTCGTTGTTTTTCCGGGACTGGCCGTTGGTGGCTTTGAATCCCTACCGCTGGGCGGTGTGTATTCGAAAACTTTCTTAATAAAAATATTTTCTAAGTATGAAATTCGTGTTTTGTGTTAGATGTAGAGGGAAGAATACGAGTTGTCATCTCGTACCGAACTCTTTGGTGTAAATCGTCCGATTCGTTAACTCGAGAGATTTCGATTTTCGCGAGTGTTTAGATGTTGGTGAAGAGACATGCCTTTAGGATCTCGATTCATGCCTTGAGACGTTGGCAACCAGTGTGCTGGGTTTAGGGCAAGACCTAGGTTTACTTTCGGATTGGTGCTGTGCGATGACTAGTCGGCTTTCGTTTTGCCCGTTGCGATTTTAACCTGATTCCATACCGATTTAGAATCCGCGATAGGTTCTCGGCTTATACGATTCGTCTGGTTGGAACCGAGCATCTCACCGGGAACAATTTCTAAGTTGCCCGGAAGTGCTGACCAAAAATTTGGATTTCTTTTATAGCGCGCTATTTTATCC
>CAKOAT010619599.1:229036-241851 GCA_932364175.1 Eruca vesicaria subsp. sativa
CATGGCCCTCAAGGTGATGCAAGAGTTATCAGAACTTCCTTGCACATCACCACACTTCTCCACACTTCTCAGTACTAAGTCTTGGTTGCTTCTTCTACATTGGTAACCATCCGTGAACTGCCCTTCACTT
This sequence comes from Eruca vesicaria subsp. sativa, assembly GCA_932364175.1. NCBI lineage: Eukaryota > Viridiplantae > Streptophyta > Magnoliopsida > Brassicales > Brassicaceae > Eruca > Eruca vesicaria. Next base: position 229,167 of record CAKOAT010619599.1, read on the forward strand.
GATTGGCTTGGCCTCTTTGAATAACCACCAAGTACTCTCACAAGTGATCATTGAAGCCTTCTCAACACTTGTCTCCAGGTTAACCCGTTCGATGCCGTCACCCTCGGTCTCCTGTTCGTGAGTAGGAGGTTTTTCCGATTCGTTCAGCGTCGTGTCAGGATTGTCTTTTCCGGATTCTTTTTCCGGTAAGTTTCCCTGCTTGGTTCTGGGACGATCCGCAGGAGCGCCAAAGTCCAGCCTTCTTCCGCGGATCTTAGTAGTTCCGCGGGGGCGAATTGCTCGGGTTTTCGCGGTTAGGGTTTCACGAGCGAACCGATGAGCTTTTCCTGGTCTTCCAATTTTTTGTTAAACTCGGAAAGCATCTTCTCGAGGGTCTCGGCGTTAGCGTTTGTAGCGTTGGCCGCAGACGCTCCTTGTGGTGGTGGTGTTTCAACGTTATCGCGTTCGTCGCGAGTTTGGTTGTCACCAGTCATCGCTTCTTCGTTGGACATGTTGCGGCTTCGGTGTAAGATAGATCCGACCCCCCCTCCTTCTAGCGCCAAACTGTGGGAACCGAAATCCACCTACTGTCAATAAATCCTAAAAAAGAAAACTTCGGGAAAACACTAAGTTTCCAGAGGAACCGGCTATCTGTAGAACCGCACAACGAAGATTAAGAAAACGATAAACTTAGAATTTTAAAAGAATAAATTAAATTTAGAGAAAAGAGGTTCTTATTCCGAATCTGCGTAAGAACTGATACAAAAAGAGTAGCCAAAAACTTAAGAACGAAAAACCCTAATTGAGACGCAGCTCGCTAACAGAAAACGGAAATATTCCTAAATGCTAATTTTGGTGGTAAGAGCTCTGAAAATCGTGTCTTTCTTCTGCCCTAGACCTCCTATTTATATACTCCTCGCCTTGGCCATCCGGTCTTTCCATTTCACACAGATTTGACTATATCGGGAATTTTCCATTTTTCTAGATCCTTCCTTTTCTTGCGCGGAAATCTTCGATTTTTCTTCAAACCTTCCTTTTATCTTCAAACTTGACTTCTATTTTCCTCCTGCGAGTAAATCGTCAAAATGTTATCGAATCTGCGGGTTAGATTCCGTTAAGATCGCGAGATGGATTTTTATCGCGTTTTAGGCCCTTCTGGGCCGTTTTGCGATAAATCCGTTTTCCGACTTTTACGGGATCGTTTCCCGATCTGACGTCGTTTTTTAATAAATTGCTCGAGCTAATCGTAAGGTTTTACGATTTACTCGACTTTTTAATTAAAAACGCGTTTTTTACGATTTACTCGACGTTTTTATTAAAAACGCGTTTTTTATGATTTCGACGAGAAATCTCGAATAAATCGTATGTTTTAGGCAATGTTCGGTGTTTTGTTTAACAGTCGCCGTTTTATAGGATTTCTTCGAGTTCTTTATCGAGAAAGCGAAGTTTTACGGTTTTTATCGTAAAACTTGAATGATAGGTCGGATCGAGATGGAAAGGGAGATGTTTCGGCCGTGGTTCAGAATGCCACCGTGTCGAAAAACGTAAGTTTCGAATCGGGAATGCGGGAGACCGAGGCTCGGGACGTCCAGGAAGTTTCTAGTTCGCCCATCGGCGAACTAAGCCGGGCCGGCTTAGTTCGCCGATGGGCGAACTAGTCGAGTGATCCTAGTTCCCCCATCGGCAAACTAGTCGTGACTTGTTCGCGTTTTACGGCTGTTCTGGTTTTTTTGCGGTTTCGTAAAACGATTCTCGAGTTTTATAAAACGGCTTTTCGAGTTTTATAAAACGGCTTCTCGAGTTTTATAAAACGATTCTCGAGTTTTATAAAACGATTTTCGGGTTTTATAAAATGGCTTCTCGAGTTTTATAAAACAGCTTCTCGAGTTTTATAAAACGATTCTCGAGTTTTATAAAACGATTCTCGAGTTTTATAAAACGATCTTCGAGTTTTATAAAACGGCTTCTCGAGTTATATAAAACGATTCTCGAGTTTTATAAAACGATTCTCGAATTTTATAAAACGATCTTCGGTTTTATAAAACGGCTTCTCGAGTTTTATAAAACGGTCTGCGAGTTTTATAAATGACTTTGAGTTTTATAAAATGACTCTTCGGGTTTTATAAATCTATTCCTTTTGTATTTTTGCGGGGAGTTTTGGCTATTAATTCCGTCGTACCGATTTTGACCCTAACATATGATAAGGAATGAAACTTGGTATGACAGTAGTCTTCAAAACGGAAAGAAGGCAGTGACTAACAGATGGATATTCACCATCAAATTCTTGCCAAATGGGAAGATTGAGAGAAATAAGACTCGCTTGGTAGCAAGGGGATATACTCAAACATATGGAGAGGATTATGTTGATACCCTTGCTCCAGTTGCTAAACTTCATACCATAAGGATCATCCTATCTTTGGCTGTGAACCTTGAGTGAGGCTTGTGGCAGATGGATGTAAAGAATGCATTCTTGCAAGGAGAACTTGAAGATGAAGTCTATATGCATCCTCCACCAGGCTTAGAACACTTAGTCAAGAAGGGGAATATGCTGAGTGTGGGTGTCGAAATCCACTCACTGTCAAATAAATCGTAAAAAAGGAAACTTCGGGAAAACCCTAAGTTTCCAGAGGAACCGGCTATCTGCAGAGCCGCACAACGAAAAATAAGAAAACGATAACTTAGAATTTGAATGAAAAAAACGAAATAGAGAGCAAAGAGGTTCTTATTTCGAATCTGCGTAGAACTAGTACAAAAGAGTAGCCGAAAAGCTTAAGAACGAAACCCTAATTGAGGCGCAGCTCGCTAACAGAAAAACGGAAATATTCCTAATTCCTAATTTTGGTGGTGAGAGCTCTGAATTTCGTCTCTCTTGCTTCTGCCCTAGACCTCCTATTTATATACTCCTCGCCTTGGTTATCCGATCTTTCCATTTCGCCCAGATTTGACTAAATCGGGAATTTTCCATTCTTCTCGATCCTTCCTTTTCTTCCGCGGAAATCTTCTATTTCTCTTCAAACCTTCCTTTTATCTTTAAACTTGACTTTTATTTTCCTTCTGCGAGTAAACCGTCAAACCTTTATCAAATCTGCGGGTTAGATTCCGTTGAAATCGCGAGATTGGTTTTTATCGCGTTTTAGGTCCTTCCGAGCCGTTTTGCGATAAATCCGTTTTCCGACTTTTTACGGGATCGTTTCCTGATCTGACGTCGTTTTTAATAAATTACTCGATTTAATCGCAAGGTTTTACGATTTACTCGACTTTTTATTAAAAACACGTTTTTTACGACTTACTCGGAGTTTTTTACATAAAAACGAGTTTTTATGATTTCAACGAGAAATCTCGAATAAATCGTATATTTTCGGCAATGTTCGGTGTTTCTTTTAACCGTTGCCGTTTTATACGATTTCCTCGAGTTCTTTTCGAGAAAGCAAAGTTTTACGGTTTTTATCGTAAAACTCGAACGGTAAGTCGGATCGAGATGGCACAAGAGATGTTTCGGCCGTAGTTTAGAACATGACCTTGTCGAAAGGCGTAAGTTTCGAATCGGGAATGCGGGAAATAGAGACGCGGAGTATCCGGGAAATCTCTAGTTCGCCCATCGGCGAACTAAGCCGGGCTGGCTTAGTTCGCCGATGGGCGAACTAGTTGATCACTTCCTAGTTCACCCATCGGCGAACTAAGCCGGCCCGGCTTAGTTCGCCGATGGGCGAACTAGTTGCGACTAGTTCGCGTTTTACGGCTATTTCGGTTTTTCGCGGTTTCGTAAAACGATTCTCGAGTTTTAAAAAACAATCTTCGAGTTTTATAAAACGATCTTCGAGTTTTATAAAACGATTCTCGAGTTTTATAAAACGATTTCTCGAGTTTTATAAAACGATCTTCGAGTTTTATAAAACGATCTTCGAGTTTTATAAAACGATTCTCGAGTTCTATAAAATTATTTCTCGAGTTTTATAAAACGATCTTTGAGTTTTATAAAACGATTCGAGTTTTATAAAATGATTTCCGAGTTTTATAAAATAATTTCTCGAGTTTTATAAAACGATCTTTGAGTTTTATAAAACGATTCTCGAGTTTTATAAAACGATTTCTCGAGTTTTATAAAACGATCTTCGAGTTTTATAAAACGATCTTTGAGTTTTATAAAACGATTCTCGAGTTTTATAAGACGATCTTCGAGTTTTATAAAACGATCTTCGAGTTTTATAAAACGATCTTTCGAGTTTTATAAAACGGTCTGCGAGTTTTATAAAACGGTCTGCGAGTTTTATAAAACGGTCTGCGAGTTTTATAAAACGATCTTCGAGTTTTATAAAACGATTCTCGAGTTTTATAAAACGATTTCTTGATTTTTATAAAACGATTTCTCGAGTTTTATAAAACGATCTTCGAGTTTTATAAAACGATTCTCGAGTTTTATAAAACGATCCTTAAGTTTTATAAAACGACTTCTCGAGTCTTATAAAACGATTCTCGAGTTTTATAAAACTGTTCCTTTTGTATTTTCGCGGGGAGTTTTGGTTATTAATTCCGTCGTACCGATTTTGACCCCAACGGTGAGGCTGAAGAAAGCTATTTATGGACTGAAGCAATCTCCTAGGGCCTGGTACAACAAGTTGAGCACCACCTTGAATGGGAGAGGGTTTAGGAAGTCGGAACGGGATCATACTCTCTTCACACTCAACACGACCTCAGGTATTGTAGTTCTTCTAGTTTATGTTGATGATATCATCATAACTGGAAGTGACAAGGCAGGTATTCAATCTACCAAGGATTTTCTTAAAAGTGTTTTTGATATCAAAGATTTGGGAGAAATGAAATACTTCCTTGGAATTGAGATAGGTAGATTCAAGGAAGGGTTATTCATATCCCAAAGGAAGTACACTCTTGGTATTTTGAAAGATGCAGGAAAGCTTGGTGGTAAGGTGTCTAAAATTCCCTTAGAAGATGGATACAAGTCTCCACGTGAGGGGGAGATAGAAGACATCAAACCGTTTAATGCTTCTAAGCTTTATAGAAAGCTAGTTGGTAAGTTGATTTACTTAACCATTACACGACCTGACATTTGTTTTGCTGTGAATCAGGTAAGCCAACACATGGAAGTTCCAAAGGAGAATCATTGGGAGATGGTGAACCGGCTCTTAATGTACCTGAATGGAAACCAGGACTTGGTTTTTGGATGTGTTGCAATGCTAGTACAGAAGTGGTTGGTTACTGTGATGCAGATTGAGCTGGAGATAAGGCTGATAGAAGATCAACCACTGGCTACTGCACCTTCATAGGAGGCAACTTGGTTACATGGAAGAGTAAGAAGCAGAAGGTTGTGTCCTGCTCAAGTGCTGAAGCTGAGTATCGAGCCATGTTGAAACTCACCAATGAGTTATTACGGATGAAAGGGATATTGAAGCATTTGGAGATAGATCAAGCTACACCAATGACTATGCATTGTGACAACCAGGCCGCCATTCACATAGCATCTAACTCCGTGTTCCATGAGAGGACCAAGCATATAGAGGTTGATTGTCACAAGGTAAGGAAAATGATCATTCTTGGAGTTCTCTTACCTTGTTACACAAGGAGTGAAGATCAGTTAGCTGATGTCTTCACTAAGGCTGCAAGACAAAAGACCGTGGAGTCCATCCATACCAGGTTGGGACTCATGGATCTTACTATTCCCAGCTAGTCCCCTCGCTATGGGGTCTTTTCTCTTTTACTTATCAAGGTTTTATCCCTAAGGAGGGTTTTTTTTGGTAAGGTTTTTAATGAGGAAGACCTCATAGCATTCCATGCTAGACTTGTTTCACATAGTCTAGCTTGAGGGGAAGTGTTGAGATGAGATGAGTTATATGAGAAGGAGATAAGGAGTTTGGGTGTAAGAGAGGAAGAGGAGAGTTGGAAACCATTGTTGAGGAAATGTATACGGATGTGTACGGACATGGTGTGGTCTGTACACATAAAGACTTGCAAGAGAAGTAAGAGAAAGGCAAGAGAAGAAAGATCCTTGTCCAAGAGAGAAGGTTCGGAAATGAGACACTCCACACGAAAGAGAAGCTCTGCTAGATAAGAGGACCTTTTAAATATAAGGTTATCGCCTAAAGCAACTTGTGCGCAAGCTGTAAAGTAAAAGGGATCCGTTCCAAGATGCTGAAGGAGTCAAGCGTGTGGAGTATCTCATCCATCCATCTCAATAGTGCCTTGTTGACTCTACATGCTTAGTCTGCCTCCTTATCCTCTTAGCTCACGAAAACCCTTATGTGACCTCTCATATATATTTGTAACCTCTCTCAATCAGATTAATTTAGCAATTATGAGTTCATCCTAAACTTAGTCTCTTTAATTCATTTCTAGTCTCAAATCTTGTTATTTTTGTCTACACTCATCCGAATCTCGTCCTAAGTCTCTTATTCTCTTCCTTCAGTCTTTCTTTACTCAGATTACATAAAAATAATAAAACTCTCTATTTAGTCTCATAATCTCTTCTTTCTACATACTCAGATTAATAAAAACAATATGGTATCAGAGCCAGGTTGAAAGAAATCTGAGCTCGTGTTCTTGAGAAAAGAGTTTCTCGTTTGGGTTCTTTTCTTCTCCGGTTGGTTCGTTTGAAGGTTTAGTTCATTTCAAGACTTCGTGTGGTCATGAATCAATTTTTCTTTGAAGATTTGAAGCTAAAGGTGAAGACTTTAGCTGCTGGTGTTTTTGTGGTAACAAGATCTCAACTTTAGTAAGCTTTTCAAGTCAAGCTACTAAATGGAAGGAAATATGGGTATGCACATGAACATAAAGGTTCCGGTAAACCTCAAGGGAGGTAACTATCTCTTGTGGTCTCGTCTGGTGAAGACTGCGGTTGGAAGCAAGGGTTTGTGGAACCACATCACTCCGGGAGAGGCTCCAAAACTCATTGCTCAATAAGGTGACAAGGATGGGGTCACAAGTGAAGACAAATGGGAACAAGAAGACTTGTTGGTGCTATCGGTTTTGCGAGGGTCTCTAAAGCAGCCGATTCTTGAGGCATGAAGCTACTGCACAACTGCAAAGGATCTATGGGAGACCTTGAAGAAAGTCTATGGTAATGTCTCTAATCTCAGCCTAGTGTTTGAAGTGAAGCGATCCATTAACAACCTTGTCCAAGAAGATATGGAGTTCACCAAACATCTTGGGAGGTTTAAGGCATTATGGTCTGAGTTCGAGATGCTTAAGCCGAGTACTACAGATGGAGATGAGCTGATTGAGAGGGGAGAACAAGATAAAGTCTTCTTACTCTTGCTCACAGTCAACCTGGCTTACAACAGCCTCATTAAACACATCCTAAGAGCTGAGAAACTACCATCTCTTAAGGATGTGTGTGCCCAAATCCAAAAGGAGCAAGGCTCTATTGGTCTCTTTGGAGGAAAAGGAGACTTATCCTTGGCAAACCAGGCAATCCAAGAAGTTCAAGGAGAAGGTTATAAAGCTAACAAGGCATCGTATGGGAAGCATGAGGAGAGGAGGTTCAATGGAATATGTGATCATTGCAAGAAACATGGCCATAAGAAGAGCCAATGCTGGATCCTTCATCCTCATCTCAAACCGCCCAAGTTCATGAAGGATAAAGAAGCCAAAGCAAATCTATCGGAGGGGACTAATGGTGTAGGAACAAGCAAGGCAGCTGAGAGTGAGGTTCGTGTATCAAATGATGAGAAGTCCTTGGTAGCTTACACGAGTGTTAGCACAAGTAACCGTGGGGGCAATGGCAATGAGTACATCCGGAGGTCTGACATTGAGGATCGTATCAAGATGCTCAAGGAGAATGGTAACACCTATGGTTGTTCTCTTAGTGCCTCTTTGCTTGCTAGGAACTTAGATGAACCGTGTGAGATGCTTAGGACTGGTAGACTATTGAATGAACCTGATGATGCTTATACTCCTAGTATACTTTGTCATACTGCTAAAACTTTGCCTAGACCATTAGTTATTGATTCAGGAGCTTCTCATCACATGATTAGTGACTGTAACTTGATAAAGAACATAAAACCTGCTAATGGTGATAAAATTCCTATTAGACGAGTAGGAAGTCTCAAGTTGTTTAATCATGAATCAAAAGCCTTATATATGCCTGATTTTACATCTGATTTACTATCTGTTAAGAAATGTACCAAGGATTTAAAATGCAATGTTATATTCACCCCTGATGATGTGAGATTTCAGGATATTATGAGTTGCAAGTTGATTGGGAAAGGAGCTACTAGAGGCGATCTCTATGTACTTGAAGACTCATCTTTTGTTCCAGATTTTAGTTGTTTTAATTCTACTTCTAGTTTGAATAAGAATGCTCTGTGGCATGCTTAATAACTTTCTCCCAAGGATTCCCACTATGATTTTGGTTGGATCTTTTCTGGAACAGATTGAAACTTAGGGTTTTGATGGATTTGGTTTGATGGACGAAATGGGATGGATAAACTAATCGAATGATAGATCTGAATGGTTCGAAACTATTCTCTCTTCACTACGGATATGACACACAAGACAGATCAGAGAGTTGCTGATCTGATACAGATTAGAGAGTTAGGTTCACACACCTCACAATCAGGTTTGTTCAAAGAACAAATTAATCACCAAAAGAGAAAGGAAGTTTTTGATAAAAATGATGATTGAAAATCTGATACAAATTCAAAAATCCTAAATAGAAAAGTACTCTTGCTGCATGATCAGCATAGGGAACGTAAGTTGCTTGCATGATCAGATAAATAAAAGGAATAAAAATAAAATTTAGGCAGAAAATAGGTTGTAGGCTTGAGTGGGCTGAAATGAGTCTTCTTTTGGTTCCATGTTCTTCATAAAGCCCAATATCTTCTTTCTGAGCAGTTTGCACTTTGATCTGGTAATGGGTTCAATCGAAATCATGAATGGATCTTGAGTTAGCATGGATTTGAGTTGGTTCTGGTTCAAGACATTTTGAGATTTATCCAACTGATCAGTGAGCTCATCATCACTTAACTCTCCTCCTGGTTCATCTGGTTCCTCTTCTTCATCTTGACTGGTTTGGTCTTTATCTGAGTTGTCCATGATTGCATCATCCCCTCCTCCTTTGAAAGTATTTCACCTCAAATCCAAATGATCTGCATGGAAAGGAGCTAAGTCAGAAACATTGAAGGTTGAACTCACTGAATACTTACCTTTAAGATAAATCTTGTAGGCATTGTTATTGATCCTTTCAAGCACACAAAATGGTCCAACTCTTCTTGGCATCAGTTTGTAATTCCTCTCATTTGGGAACCTTTCTTTCCTTAGATGAACCCAGACCAAATCTCCGGGGTTGAAGATCAGCTCACGTCTCCCCTTGTTGGCATACTTCTCATACTGCTTGGTTTTCTCCTCAATGTTCTTCTTCACCTGTTTATGAAAAGACACAACAAACTCGGCCTTCTGTTTGCCATCAAGGTTAGCTTGTTCTTTCAAAGGTAAAGACAGCATATCCAAAGGAGTCAAAGGACTAAAACCATAGACAATCTGAAATGGAAAGTACTTGGTTGCACTATGAACATAATGATTATATGCAAACTCTACATGAGATAGGCAACCTTCCCAAGTTCTAAGATTCTTTTTAATGATTTCACGCAAGAGAGTAGACAGAGATCTATTAACTTCTTCAGTTTGCCCATCAGTCTGAGGATGGCAAGTAGTAGAAAACATCAGTTTGGTTCCAAGTTTAGCCCACAAAGTTTTCCAAAAATGACTCAAGAACTTAGTATCCCTATCAGACACAATTGATCTAGGCATTCCATGTAAACAAACTACTTCTTTAAAGAATAAGTCAGCAATCAAAAACGCATCATCAGTTTTGTGGCAAGGAATGAAATGAGCCATTTTAGAAAATCTATCTACCACTACAAATATAGAATCTCTTCCTTTCCTAGTTCTATGCAGTCCAAGAACAAAATCCATTGAGATATCTACCCATGGTTTTGATGGAATTGGGAGAGGCATATACATACCTTTGGTTTGGTTTGTCGCTTTGGCTTGCTTGCAAGTAGCACACTGATTGCACAGCATTTCCACATCTTTTCTCATTCTTGGCCAGTAGAAATGGTTCTGCAAACTCTTCAAAGTTTTGTCAATGCCGAAGTGACCCATCAATCCTCCACCATGTGCTTCCTTAACAAAGAGATCTCATAAAGAACAATTAGGTACGCACAGCCTTGATTCATAAAACAGAAATCCATTATCCTTAAAGTGTTTCTCTACTACAATTTTATCACACTTAAGATGAATCTCTTTGAATTCAGAATCAGTCTCATAATAGGATTTCATCTGTTCGAAACCAAGAAGCTGAGTTGACACACGCCTAGGATGCTTCTTTGGTTGATGGGAGGATAGTCCTTGCAAGAACGAATCAGGGACTCAAGTTCTTCAAGGTTTGTGGATTGATTGGTGACACAAGAGGGATGAGAGAACTCTTGATACTCCTATATGATCAACTCGGATATAACACACAAAGTTAAACACCCTTAAGGTTCTGGATATGATACACCAGAGAGGGACATGATAAATTACTAGAGAGAGAGATCCGTTAAAAGAATAAAAGGTTTGATAAAAGATTGCTAGCGTACAATAGGGTTTGTGGAACCTTTAAATAAAAGAAACCGGAGAACAAGCTCTCTAGGGTTTCGAAAACATAACATGAAACTATAGTTTAAAAGATAACATAAGCTAAAGATAAATGATCTTCTAGTAGTCTTGGACAGAGATGGGGCCTAGGTGATTTGTAAGACAAGTTGTGGCCTCGTTAAAAACCTTCCTCTGGAAAACCTCGTGGGACAAAACCAAAAGCAAGGAAAATAGCACACACCAAATGTCTTGCCTAAACACTAACTCAGCTTGATGTAGAGATAGCTTGAATGGTGATCAAGATATCTCGGTTCAAACCTTGTCCAAGACTTTCTTCTTGTTGTGGATGTGAAGTGAGTAATCCTACATAAGTCTCCTTAAGTTTCTTGGCTCTGGAACGCGTCATAGGACCTTCTAGAATGGTCAAAGCATCAACACCAGGCTGCTGGTGCATTGTGGCATCATGTGGCTCGTCTAAGCTTTCTTTACTCCCTTTTGTAATCTGGTCCATGATCACATCATCCCCTCCCTCTTGAAAAGGATTTGTCCTCAAATCTAGTTCATCAAAAACAAAGGGAACCAAGTCAGTAACATTGAAGCTGTTTATAGGCGTTGTCATTGATGTTGTGGATGATCTCGAAGGGTCCATCAATTCTTGGCATCAGCTTGGACTTCCTCTCGTTGGGAAACCTGTCCTTCCTCAGGTGAAGCCAAACCTTTTCACCAACTTCAAAGAGCTGCACACGCCTTCCCTTGTTGGCTTGCTTCTCATAGTACTTAGTTTTCTGTTCAATGTTTTGTTTAGCCTTCTCATGGATTTGATGGACCATCTCAGCTTTCTTCTTGCCGTCCAAACTAACCCTTTCACACTCAGGTAATGGCATTAGATCCAAAGGAGAGGTGGGGTTGAACCCATAAACAATTTCAAAAGGAGAGTACTTAGAAGCAGAGTGCATGGCATGATTGTATGCAAATTCACAATGTGGTAAGTAGTCTTCCCAGGTTTTCAAGTTCCTTTTTATAAATGCACGCAAGAGTGTTCCTACAGTTCTATTAACTACTTCAGTTTGCCCATCAGTTTGTGGGTGACTGTTAGTTTTGTGAGGATTGCCTCACATTATAAAGAGCACAAATCAACTTGTGATTTTGTCTAGTATTAACACAACCAGAACTCATTTCAAGGACAATAGACAAACAACACAATACGCATGAACTAGGAAGTAAAATGAATGTGTGCAGCTCTTAAGTAACTAGAAGAGAAGAATTTGAGTGTTTGGAACATGAACTGAATGGACAAGCAATGGTCTGTCCTTTAGGACAGACCCAAATCGTGTAACTCCTCCTCTCTACATGTTTGTATGATTGACTAAACAAAAGTAAAGTAGGGAAGAACTACACAGATTGTAATCTAAGAACTTGTCACTCTTTTATTCATATGTTGTGTGTGTCACATACATTGTCTACAGCTCTTATTTATAGAGGAGAGTGGTGAGACCTAAGCTATACACGGATTCACAGTCCAGAACGTGACATTAAGAGAGAAGGGAAGCACTTCCAAGAGTGAAAGTGACAGGTCACCAACAGCTCTCTCTCCTAAGCTTCACATGTGACTTCTTCTAATTAAATCTCCACTTGCCTAAGTTCTCCCCAACTGTTAGGAGCTTTATTTAAACTTCAAATATGCTTCAGAATATTAATCTGGACGAGTTCTACACCTTTCTTGTCTCCCAAGTCATTCTAGGTTAATTTTGGTAACATGCAGGCCAAGACTATACGAACAGATTCAAATCTGCTTGTTCCGGATTTGCTTGTTCTTTATGCTTGGTCTCTTCATCAACTTCAGCTTTATTTAATCCCCATTCCAATAGTGACATGTAGCAGAAAACATCAGCTTAGTGCCTAGCTTAGACCAAAGAGTCTTCCAAAAGTAACTAAGAAACTTAGTGTCTCTATCAGAAACTATAGTCCTAGGCATGCCATGTAAACGAACAACCTCTTTAAAGAACAAGTTAGCAATGTGCAATGCATCATCAGTCTTATGACATTCAATGAAATGCGCCATTTTAGAGAACCTATCAACAACAACAAATATGGAGTCCTTTCCGGTTCTAGTTAATAG
>CAKOAT010619599.1:241951-326434 GCA_932364175.1 Eruca vesicaria subsp. sativa
CTTGTATAAACGAATCAGAGACTCAAGTTTATCAAGGTGATGGATCGTATGGTGACACAAGAGGCTGCGGAAGAGGCTTCTTGATACTCCTAGGCTTAGATCGGATATGACACACCTTTCTAAAGCCCTTAGATGTTGGATATTACACACCAACAGACTGGATACTACACACCAGACACTCGTTTACTTGTAAGCAAAAGAGAAAGAAAACACAAAGGTTTTTGATAAAAGAAAGCTGAATGAATCTTAGGTTTGTCGAAACACACATATATATAGGGAAAGGCTGGAACAGGCTCCAAGGCTTTCAAACTAAAAGGAACATGCTCCTTTATTTAATGTGGTAATGAAATAAAAACTTAGGATAAAAGATAGCCTAAGGTTCGAGATATTATTTAGGTGATATGAATAGCAAGACTAAGACCTCATTAAAAACCTACTTATGCAAAACCCATTGGGACAAAAACACAAATAGGAAAAGAGCACACATAGCGTGCTAGCTTAGACAATACTCAGCTTGATGGTGAGATAGCTCGGATGGTGGTAAGTGTGTCTTGAAGTATCAAGCTTCCTTCAAGACATTCCTCATGTATAACACTTCTTGATCATCACTCCAATAGTTTCAATGAGTTTCTTGGTTCTGGCTCGAGTCATGGGACCATTGGTAAAGACTAAGACATCATCTTCTTTGGCTGGATCATCATCTGAATTCTCTTCTCTTTCAGCTAGCTGGAACTGTCCATCTTCATCAACATGCTGGTCCATCTTCTTTGGCTGGATCATCATCTGACTTCTCTTCTCTTTCAGCTAGCTGGAACTCTCCATCTTGATCAACATGCTGGTCCATGATCATATCATCCCCTCCCTCATGAAAAGTATTTGTCCTCAAATCGAACTCATCTGCAATAAAAGGGATTAAATCAGAAACATTAAAACTATTGCTCACATCATACTTCCCTTGGAGATCAAGCTTGTAGGCATTGCTGCTTATCTTCTTTATAATCTCAAAAGGTCCATCAAATCTCGGCATTAGCTTGGACTTCCTCTCATTAGGAAATCTCTCCTTCCTTAGGTGAACCCAAACCTGATCACCTACTTCAAAGACCATCTCACGCCTCCCTTTGTTGGTATGCTTAACATACTGCTTGGTTTTCTCTTCAATATTAAGTCTAGCTTGCTCGTGGAGTTGTTTCACCACCTCTGCCTTCCTTTTGACATCAAAACTGATCCTTTCACAGTCAGGTAAAGGTATTAGATCCAAAGGAGAGGTGGGATTGAACCCATAAACAATTTCAAAAGGTGAAAACTTAGAAGCAGAATGCATAGCATGATTATATGCAAATTCACAATGTGGCAAATGATCTTCCCAAGACTTCAGATTCTTTTTAATGAATGCACGCAAGAATGTACCTAAAGTCCTATTAACTATTTCAGTCTGACCATCAATTTGTGGATGACAAGTACTAGAGAACAACAGCTTAGTACGTAGCTTAGACCAAAGAGTTTTCCAAAAATAACTAAGAAACTTAGTATCTTTATCAGAAACTATAGTCCTAGGCATGCCATGAATGCGCACAATCTCCTTAAAGAACAGGTTAGCAACATGTAATGCATCATCAGTTTTGTGACATGCTATGAAATGTGCCATTTTCGAAAATCTGTCAACAACAACAAATATAGAATTCTTTCCAGTCCTAGTTCTAGGCAATCCCACAATGAAGTCCATAGATATGTCATTCCAAGGATGATAAGAAATAGGGAGAGGAGTATACAAACTATGAGACTGAACTTTGGACTTAGCTTGCTTACAAGTTGCACATCTTTCACAAAGTCACTCCACATCTCTTTTTATCCGAGGCCAAAAGAAGTGATCCTGCAAGGTTTTAAGAGTCTTTGAAAACCAAAGTAGCCCATGAGGCTTCCTCCATGAGATTCCCTAACAAACAACTCTCTCAAGGAACAGTTAGGCACACACAAACGATTACCATAGAAAAGAAAACCATCATGCCTAAAGTAATGCCCAACAGCAACCTTTTCACAAGAGTTATATGCATCTTTAAATTCAGGATCAGTCTGATACATACTTTTAATCTGCTTAAAGCCTAATAGCCTAACATCAAGAGTGTTCAAGAGAACATACCTTCTGGATAGTGCATCAGCAACTATATTTTCCTTACCTTGTTTGTATTTGATCACATAAGGAAAGGTTTCAAAGAATTCTACCCTTCTGGCGTGCCTCTTACTGAGCTTGTCCTGGCCCTTAAGGTACTTGAGAGACTCATGATCAGTGTGGATAACGAACTACTTGGGCCATAAGTAATGCTGCCAAATCTGCAAGGCCCTCACCAAAGCATATAGTTCCTTGTCATAGAATAGTTGAGGGTGGCTCCTCCAAACTTCTCACTAAAGTATGTAATAGACCTTTTCTCCTGCATAAGAACACCACCAATACCAATTCCTGAGGCATCACATTCAATCTCAAATGTTTTATTAAAATCAGGAAGTATAAGAAGAGGGGTGTTAGTAAGCTTCTCTTTAAGGCATTGAAAGGCAGCTTCTTGTGCTTCTCCCCACTTGAATCCTACATCTTTCTTGATAACCTCGGTCAAGGGAGCTGTTATGGTGCTGAAATCTCTCACACAACGCCTATAGAAGCCGGCAAGTCCATGGAAGCTCCTTACTTCACTCACTGTCTTAGGAATGGGCCATTCTCGTATAGCTTTCACCTTCTCTAGATCCACCTTTACTCCATCTGCACTCACAATAAAACCAAGGAAGACCAAGTTATCCGTACAGAAAATATATTTCTTAAGGTTAGCAAAGAGCCTTTCTTTTCTCAAAACATCAAGAACAGCCTTAATGTGATCTATATGCTCTTCTAGATTCTGGCTGTAGACAAGGATATCATCAAAATAAACTACAACAAACAATCCTATAAAGGACCTAAGAACATGGTTCATTAATCTCATGAAAGTACTAGGAGCATTGGTTAACCCAAAAGGCATTGGCTAACCATTCATACAACCCATGTTTAGTTTTAAATGCAGTTTTCCATTCATCTCCCTCTTTCATCCTAATTTGATGATATCCACTCTTAAGATCTATCTTAGAAAAGATGCTAGAACCATGCAATTCATCAAGCATATCATCTAATCTAGGAATAGGGTGGCGATACTTCAATGTTATGTTGTTGATTGCTCTACAATCAACACACATGCGCCAGCTTCCATCTTTCTTAGGTACAAGGAGCACTGGAACAGCACAAGGGCTCATGCTCTCACGAATGTGACCTTTCTCCATTAGTTCTTCAACCTGCCTTTGCAGCTCCTTGGTCTCAGCCGGGTTGGTTCTATAGGCTGGTCTGTTGGGAAGAGTAGAGCCTGGTACAAAGTCTATCTGATGCTCAATTCCACGTATAGGTGGTAGGCCAGGAGGACTATCTTCTAGAAACACATCTTGGTATTCCTGTAAAAGAGTTGACATCTCACTCGGGTATACCGGTGTACAATCATTTAGATTCAAAAGAGATTCTTTAAAAACAAATAAGAGAACTGATTGATTAGGGTAGAGGGATCTTTTGATATCACTGGTTTTGGCAAAGAAGTTGTGCTGCTTGCTCTTCTCGGGTTTGAGATCTATTTCTTTCTTTTTCTGAAGCTGTAGCTGGTCTTGATGAACTTCTCGAGGAGTTAGAGGCACCAGGGTGGTCTTCTTGCCATTGTACTCAAAAGAATGCTTGTTAGTAAAGCCATCATGTGTAACCTTTCTATCAAACTGCCATGGGCTCCCAAGCAAAATGTGACTTGCTTCCATTGGTATCACATCACATAGAATTTCATCTTCATATCTTCCAATTGATAAAGGAATAGAAATCTGTGTAGATACTCTCATTTCTCCATCTTCATTGAGCCATTGCAAACGATAAGGCTTAGGATGCTTCTGAGTGTTCAAGCCAAGCTTTTTTACCATGGTTTCACTAGCAACATTGATCCAGCTTCCACCATCAATGATCAGGCTGCAAACCTTTCCTTGCACCATACATCGAGTGTAGAACAGGTTCTCTCTTTGTTCCAGCTCCTCGGGTTTGTTTTGCAAGCTGAGTGTCCTCCTAGCAACCAACAATCTTCCACGGACGGGTTCTTCTTCATACTCAGCTTCTGAAGGCTCGTGATTAGTAGCTGGTGTCTCATCTTGAGATTCAAACTCTCCATTTTTCAAAAGAATCATAACCCTCTTGTTGGTACATTCATTGGCATAATGTCCACACCCTTGACACTTGAAACACTTAACATCTCTTGCACGCGAGCTTGAAGCCTCCATTTTACCCTTATCTTTGCTGTAGATACTACTAGACTTGGGCTCTTCCTTTGGCTGGGGCTTGCTCTCCTTCTGATAGCTTTGTTTGTCTTCCTTAGAAGTCGGGTATCTACTGGATCCATAGTTGCTACGCACATGACTCCTTCTCTTAACTTGTTGTTCCACTAAGATAGCTTTATGTAGCATCTCCTCTATCTCCAAGTAGTGTTGCATCTCAACTCTATCTTGTATCTCACGGTTAAGTCCTCCAAGAAACCGTGCCATAGTAGCTTCATTGTCTTCAGATACACAAGCTCTCAACATCAGTATTCCCTCTCTTGATAATATTCTTCAACAGTCTTTGATCCTTGTGTGAGAAGTCCCAACTTTTGATGAAGATCACGATGGTAATGACTTGGTACAAACCTCTTGCGCATCAAAGCTTTCATCTCTACCCATGTCTCAATAGGAAACTCACCATTGCGCCTCTTGTTTGTAACTACCTGATCCCACCAGCTCAAAGCATAATCATTAAACTCAGTGGCAGCAAGTTGAACCTTCTTGACATATGAGTAGTGTTGACAGTTGAAAACAAGCTCTATCTTCTTTTCCCACTCAAGATATGCATCCGGATCAGCTTTGCCATGGAAAGGAGGGATCTTAAGCTTCAATCCTGACAGCTCATTGCATCTATGCCTTCTGCCCTCATGATCATGTCGAGATCTCCTGCTGCTGTGTCTTGATCCAGAACTATGGCTACTTCTCTCATAGAAATTATCAGTCTCTTCTGATCCAGCATGCTCACGACGACCATGTGTATTCCTCCTTGGTTCACGCCTTTGCTCAGCATTCTGGTCTTGCCTATCAGTTAGCCTTTCATCGAGTTTATCATCCAACAACTTCTCCGTGGCTGTAAGAATATCTTTGGCGATAGCTTCTTGCAAGAGTTTGTTTCTTCTCATAAACGTTGCATCATCTTCCTCGGATCCCATTGCTTCCTGAGAAACAAATGATTTGAACAAGTAAGTAGTTCAAAAGATATCAAAGTAACAAAAGAATTCTCACAAGAAATTTTTTACTTTTTTAAAACAAAGCGGCAAAGAAACTTGATTCACAGGCGACAATTTGAACTTTCTCTAAAATTAAAATAGTAATAACACAGATCAGATTCAACAGATGATGAAAAGATACTCAACAAACTCTGATCTATGATTCTAACAAAAGATCGAAACACACAAACCTTAGAAACTATCAGATCAAGCAAACTGATAACGTTTTCAACAAGAATATGAAAGGTTTTGTTAAAAACTTTATCGACAATCCTAGATCTATCAATATTGACCACGAAAATAATAGATCTTTCAGTCTCAATGATGAAAACAATCAGATCAAGTGAGAAACAACACACAAGAACAGATTGATCAAAGATTTAAAATGATATAGAACCGATCTGATGAACAAACAAAAGAGAAAACGAAACTCCCCTTCCAGAGTGCTCTGATACCACTTAATAGACTCCTAGGATGCTGCTCTGGAAAGATAAGGGTAGATCCTTGTATAAACGAATCAGAGACTCAAGTTTATCAAGGTGATGGATCGTATGGTGACACAAGAGGCTGCGGAAGAGGCTTCTTGATACTCCTAGGCTTAGATCGGATATGACACACCTTTCTAAAGCCCTTAGATGTTGGATATTACACACCAACAGACTGGATACTACACACCAGACACTCGTTTACTTGTAANTAGATCCTTGTATAAACGAATCAGAGACTCAAGTTTATCAAGGTGATGGATCGTATGGTGACACAAGAGGCTGCGGAAGAGGCTTCTTGATACTCCTAGGCTTAGATCGGATATGACACACCTTTCTAAAGCCCTTAGATGTTGGATATTACACACCAACAGACTGGATACTACACACCAGACACTCGTTTACTTGTAAGCAAAAAAGAAAGAAAACACAAAGGTTTTTGATAAAACAGGAATCCATCTTGCCTAATGTAATGTCCTGCAGCAAACTTCTCACAAGACACATAAGCTTCTTTGAAATCACGGTCAGTATCATACATGTCTTTAATCTTCTCAAAACCTAGTAGCTTAGCATCAAGAGTGGTCAAGAGAACATACCTCCGAGATAGTGCATCGGCAACTATGTTCTCCTTACCTTGTTTGTATTTGATCACGTATGGGAAGGTCTCAATGAACTCAACCCATCTTGCGTGTCTCTTACTAAGCTTACTCTGCCCTTTTAGATACTTTAGGGACTCGTGATCAGTGTGGATGACAAACTCCTTGGGCCACAAGTAATGCTGCCATGTTTGCAAGGCCCTCACCAAGGTATAGAGCTCTTTCTCATAGGTTGCATAGTTGAGAGTGGCTCCTCCAAGCTTCTCACTAAAGTAGGCGATGGGTTTCCTATCCTGCATCAATACAGCACCAATTCCAATCCCTGAGGCATCACATTCAATCTCAAATATTTTAGGAAAATCAGGGAGCATTAAGAGAGGTGATTGAGTAAGCTTCTCTTTAAGGATTTGGAATGCGGTTTCTTGTGCTTCTCCCCATTTGAATCCTACATCCTTCTTGATCACTTCTGTCAATGGAGCTGCAATGGTTCTAAAGTCTCTCACAAAACGCCTATAGAACCCAGCAAGCCCATGGAAACTTCTCACTTCTCTTACTGTGGTTGGGCTTGGCCAGTCCTTGATGGCTTTGATCTTCTCCTCGTCCACTTTAACTCCATCTGCACTTACAACAAAGCCTAGAAAAACCAAGTTATCCGTGCAAAAAGTGCACTTCTTTAAGTTGGCAAAGAGTGTCTCATTTCTCAACACATTTGGAACAGCCCTAAGATGTTCTATATGATCTTCTAAAGTCTTTATATATACTAAGATGTCATCAAAGTACAAAACAACAAAAATGCCTAGGAATGATCTAAGAACATGATTCATTAACCTCATGAATGTACTAGGGGCATTTGTCAATCCAAATGGCATAACTAACCACTCATACAAACCATGCTTAGTCTTAAATGTAGTTTTCCACTCATCTCCTTCTTTCATCCTAATCTGATGATAACCACTTTTCAAATCTAAGAACCATGTAATTCATCAAGCATATCATCTAATCTAGGTATAGGATGGCGATACTTCACTGTGATGTTGTTGATTGATCTACAATCAACACACATGCGCCAAGTACCATCCTTCTTAGGCACAAGGAGCACTACAACACATGGGCTCAAACTCTCTTGGATATAGCCCTTCTCCATGAGTTCTTCGACTTGTCTTTGCAGCTCCTTTGTCTCAACCGGAATTGTTCTGTAAGCTGGTCGGTTTGGCAGTGTAGATCCTGGAACAAAGTCTATCTGATGCTCAATCCCACGCAATGGGGGTAACCCAATGGGATTGTCCTCTGGAAACACATCTTGAAACTCCTGCAAAAGAGAAACCTTTTCACTCAGATACACCGGTGTAGAATCTGTTAAGTTCAAGAGAATTTCTTTAAACACAAGTAAGATAGCTGATTGTTTAGAATAGAGAGTTCTTTTGATATCACCCATGTTTGCGTAGAAGTTTGGCTGCTTAGTTCCAGCCGGTTTGAGATCAATCTCCTTCTTCTTTTGGAGTTGAATCTGATCATGCTGAACTTCCTTAGGTGTCAAAGGAACCAGGACAGTCTTGCGTCCCTTGAACTGAAAGGAATGCTTGTTGGTGAAACCATCATGTATGACTCGGCGATCAGATTGCCAAGGCCTCCCAAGAAGTATGTGACCAGCTTCCATAGGTAAGACATCACACAAGACCTCATCTTCATATCTTCCTATGGCTAAAGATATGAGAACTTGATTAGAGACTTTCATGGTGCCTTCTTCATTCAGCCATTGGAGCCGGTATGGTTTTGGGTCCTTCTGAACCTTCAGACCCAACTTCTTGACCATTGTCTCACTAGCAGCATTCACACAACTGCCTCCATCAACTATAAGGCTACAAACTTTTCCTTCGACCAAGCACCGGGTATAGAACAGGTTCTCACGTTGCTCTAGCTCTTCAGTCTTGGTTTGCAAGCTTAGGAGCCTTCTTGCTACTAGAAGCTTCCCTTGGACTGGACCCTCTTCATGCTCTTCTTCAGTTTCTTCTCGGCCAGAATCAAGGTTGTCATCTTCTGAGGCATACTCGCCATCTTCCAGTAGGATCATGACTCTCTTGTTGGTACATTCATTGGCGTAGTGACCTCGCCTTTGGCACTTGAAACACTTGACATCTCGAGCTATGGAACTAGAAACCTCAGCCTTGCCTTTGCCCTTGTCAAGGGTATTACTTTGTTTGGTCTCTTCCCTCGTATAGAACTTGCCTTCTCGCTGGTATGGCTTAGACTCCTTAGGGTAAGTAGACTTCTCTTCCTTGGGGTTGTGTAACCGGGTGGAGCCATAGCTGGTGCGTGAATGTCCCTTCCTCTTGAGCTGTTGTTCCACAAGAATAGCCTTGTGTAACATCTCTTCTAACTCCACATAATGTTGCATCTCAACATTATCTTGTATCTCACGATTTAGACCACACAGAAACGTTGACATGGTTGCTTCCCTATCTTCAGATATGCTAGCCCTTCTCCATCTCCTGGTAGTATTCTTCCACTGATCTCGAACCTTGAGTAAGCTTTCTGAGCCTATGATGCAGGTCTCTATGGTAGTGACTTGGAACAAACCTCTTGTGCATGATAGACTTCATCTCTGTCCATGTTTCAACTGGTTCCTCACCATTCCTTATACGGCTAGTAATGTACTGATCCCACCAGCTTAGAGCATAGTCATAGAACTTAGTAGCAGCTATCTGGATCTTCATGCGGTTTGTGTACTGCTTACACTGAAAGACCAGCTCAATCTTCTTCTCCCATTCAAGATAGGCATCCGGGTCAGCTTTACCATGGAATGGAGGTATCTTGATCTTCAAACCAGCAAGCTTGTCTCTCTGGTTTGTCCTTTCTTCTTGTCCACGTCTATGTCTCCTATTGCTTTGTCTTGATGAAGAGCTGATATGTTCATAGTAGTTGTCAGTTTCTTCAGAACCGCCATGCTCTTGTCGAGTTGCATTAGGTCCTTCTTCTCTCCGAGTCTCTCGGCTGTGACCTTGACCAGAAGCTCGCCTTACTTCCTCTCTGAACTCTCTACGGAGCTCATTGAGATTGGTCCTCATCATCTCAGTCATCGTGGCTACCATGTTTTGATTCAGGTTAGCCGTCATGGCTTCCATGAGCAGCTTGTTCATCCGGACCAGCTTGGCTTCTTCCTCAGTCTCGGTTCCCATTGCTGCCTACACTAAGGAAACACAATCACCAGTAAATAGTTCAAGGTAATCACGAGAGGAACAACAACTTGATAGACAAGAAACAAGTTCAAAGACGGCTAGGTTTAACAATCCTATATGAGGGTTTTCGTTTTAATCCAAAAAAGGAAAGTATCAAAAGTTCGACTAAACAAGAACACAAACGAGAAGACCTAAGACAAACCCTAGATCTACCAGTATTCAAGCCATTCTGCAAAGTGTAACACAGAGAAACTACTAGGTCACACACGAAACCACAACAAGCAAAGTTCGCTTAAAGATGGTAAACGATGGTGACAGCTAAATCAAAAGCAAAAGAAACGAGAACTTCCCTAACCAAAGCTGCTCTGATACCACATGACACACGCTTAGGATGCTTCTTTGGTTCATGGGAGGATAGATCCTTGCAAGAACGAATCAGGGACTCAAGTTCTTCAAGGTTTGTGGATTGAATGGTGACACAAGAGGGATGAGAGAACTCTTGATACTCCTAGAAAATCAACTCGGATATAACACACCAAGTGAAACACCCTTAAGGTTCTGGATATGACACGCCAGAGAGGGACACGACAAACTACTAGAGAGAGAGAGCCGTTAAAAGAATAAAAGGTTTGATAAAAGATTGCTTGCGTACAATAGGGTTTTTGAAACCTTTAAATAAAAGAAACCGGAGAACAAGCTCTCTAGGGTTTCGAAAACATAACAAGAAACTATAGTTTAAAAGATAACATAAGCTAAAGATAAATGATTTTCTAGTAGTCTTGGACCGAGATGGGGCCTAGTTGATTTGTAAGCCAAGTCGTGGCCTCGTTAAAAACCTTCCTCCGGAAAACCTCGTGGGACAAAACCAAAAGAAAGGAAAAGAGCACACACTAAATGTCTTGCCTAAACACTAACTCAGCTTGATGTAGAGATAGCTTGAATGGTGATCAAGATATCTCGGTTCAAACCTTGTCCAAGACTTTTTTCTTGTTGTGGATGTGAAGTGAGTAATCCTACAACAGTCTCCTTAAGTTTCTTGGCTCTGAAACGGGTCATGGACCTTCTGGAATGGTCAAAGCATCATCACCAGGCTGCTGGTGCATTGTGGCATCATGTGGCTCATCTAAGCTTTCTTAACTCCCTTTAGTTGTTGAGATGAGAGGATAAAGAGTTGATATATTGAGAGAGGAAGAGATTTGGAGCAGACAGTAACTTTGGAGATTTACCACAATAACTTTGTTTTTACTATGGTAAATGGGTTAAAGGCTTGAGAAGTTACCTTGCATTTATTTGGAGAGTAGATCACGCCCAAGGAGAGGTCTGGATGAAGACTAAGCAGTCTGGATAAGGTTTCCTCAAAGCTAGCGAGGCTGGAGACAGGCTGTAAAGTAGACAGCATCTAGTAAAATATGCCAAAGGGATCAAGCATGTGAAGACTCCCATTGGCTGCTATTGGATAGCTCTCTTTGACTACACACGTTCTAGATCTGCCCCTTATCGATTGATCACGAAATGTATTGTATCTCTCACTTAAATAAGTTGTAATCCTTATCTTTAACAAATAATGGAGTTTAGAGCCCCTCTCTCTCTCTAGTTCATCAATTCTCTCTATTCTCTTAATTCTGTCACATATATTAATCTGATTATCTATTAAATACTCTACAAACACAAAAGTGTTTATGGTATCAGAGCCAGGTTCACTAACAGGGAAGGAGTGTTTCGTTTTTCATTTGGAGAAAATCTGGGCTTGTGTTCTTGGTGTTCTTGAGCTGTTCTTGGTGTTTTTTAGCTTTGTTCTTCATTTTCTACGTTTTATTGGGTGTTTCTGATGGATTCAAACGACTTTAGCTCTGATATGAAGACAAGGTCGAGTTACCAAGTGAAGAAAGACAGAGAAAACGAGTTGGTTTGGTCAGATTGGATTAAACAGCTTTGGGAAGCTGTGAGATTTGGCCACATTGGATGAAGTCAGCTTTGGAAAGCTGTGGGGTTTGGAGTAACCAGATAAAGGAGGAACCTTTAAAGGAGAGAGCTGCTGAGAAAGATCAGACAGCAAGTTTGGATGATATTCATCTAAAGGAGGAACCTTTAAAGGAGAAAGCTGCTTAAGAAGGTCAGACAGCAAGTTTAGAGGTTCATGAAGCCAAAGGGGTGATCCGTGGCTTGAGACAAGGAAAGGATGAGCTTTATCAGCTTGTGTGGAGGCTGAAAGAAGTGTGGCTGGAGCTTATGGCAAGGCCAGAAGTCGTTCAAGAAAGAAGAGAACAATATGGTATCTTTTGCTTTCTTGTGAATTAGATGTGTGAGTTTGTTTAATAAACTTGTGATGTGTTTGAGCAGGACAAGAGATTAGCTTGGTTGAAGGGTGGAATAAATTGTAAGAGAGGAAGGTTAAGAATACTTTCCAAAAGAAGGTTCAATGTTGAGAAGAGGCTAACCCGGAGTAGGAGTGAGAGCTCACGGGAGCCAACCGAGAGTAGGAGTGAGAGCTCTCGGAGAAGATGTGATGACAAGAGGCTAACCATGAGTAGGAGTGAGGGCTCATGGAGGCTAGCCGGGAGTAGGAGTGAGGGCTTCCGGAAGAAGAGGAGAAGAGAATGATTTCTACAGCTCATATCAACATGGGAAAGTGTGGGAAGAGAGTTATGGGACAGTGTTCATATTCAGCCTATATGGGTGAAGGAAGCATTGTTCTGAAGGACCAAGAGAGTAAAGGATCAGATGAGCGTGTCACAAAGAAGGAATGGGATGAGTTTGTAAAGCATGTGTATGCTTTGGCTATGACCCAAAGACTAGGTACTCCTGCCAAAGCATCCACATCCAACAAACCCATCTTCATTGATTCTGGAGCAAGTCATCACAAGATCAGTGATTCGAACTTGATAAGTAATGTGAGGAAAGCCACAGGATGTGTGATGATAGCTAATGGTGCAATGGTTCCAATAGCAGGAGTGGGAAAACTCAAACTGTTTGAGAAAGAGACTGATGCGTTCTACATGCCCCAGTTTACTTCAAATCTATTGTCTGTGAAGAAGGCAACAGTTGATCTTGGTTGTCAAGTAGTATTCAGAACAAATGAGGTTGAGTTTCAAGATTTGAAGACTGGGAGAGTCATTGGTAGGGGAGACAGCAAGAATCAACTATATTGTCTTCAGTTGGCTAAGACTTCTAATTCCATTGAGTCTGTGTGTTTGAGCAGTACAGCTGAGAAGTGTGATAGTCTCACATGTCATGCAAGGTTGGGACATCCACATGCTAGGGCCATTGAGCTGATCATGCCTAGTATGGCATTCAATCACTTGGAGTGTGAAGCATGCATCCTAGGAAAGCACTGCAGAACTGTCTTTCCAACATCAGAGACTATATATGAGAACTGCTTTGATCTGGTTCATTTAGATGTGTGGACTTCTCCATGTGTATCTAGAGACATCCAGAAGTACTTTGTGAGTTTCATTGATGAGAAATCAAAGTACACATGGGTTACTATGATTCCCTCCAAAGATAGAGTCCTAGAAGCCTTCATGAACTTCCAAGCATATGTTACTAATCAGTACAATGCTACTGTGAAGATTCTAAGATCTGATAATGGAGGAGAATACACTAGCAATGCCTTCAAGAGTCATCTAGCAAAACATGGGATTGTGCAGCGAACGAGCTGTCCTTACACACCACAGCAGAATGGTGTAGCTGAGAGGAAGAACATACATTTGATGGAGGTGGCTCGGTCTATGATGTTTCATATGAATGTGCCTAAGAAGTTTTGGAGTGATGTTGTTCAAACTGCTTGCTATCTCATCAATAGAGTGCCGACCAGAGTCTTGAAGAATCTGTCTCCATTTGAAGTGTTAGACAAAACCAAGCCACACATTGATCACTTGAGAGTTTTTGGGTGTATTTGCTATGTCTTGGTTCCTGGAGAATAGAGAAACAAGCTGGATGCCAAGAGCACCAAGGCTATGTTCATTGGGTACTCAATTACTCAAAAAGGATACAAGTGCTATGATCAAGAATCCAGGAGGGTTCTAATATCCAGAGATGTGAAGTTTGTTGAGTCTAAAGGATATTACACGGAAAAGAAGTGGGAAGACCTAGAGGATCTATCCCAAGTACCCTCAGAGAGAGGAGCTACTTAATATTTTAGAGAGAAGAAGAGATTGTATGTAGAGAAAGAGAGATTTGGTTGAGAATAAGAGAGACTAATGGAGAATCATGATGAACCTTAGAGAGAAATGAGACTGAAATTCTGTGTATATTAAAATGAGAGGTTACAAGAGTATAAATACACGAGCTACAAGGGTTTACAAGAGAGGACTAATCGTGTGAAGTCAAAGAGGAAGAGGAGCGCTTAATTCAAACAAGTGGCTCAGATCACTCACATGCTTGATGTCTTTATCATCTTGACCAGATGCTAAAGCACTTTACAGCTAGCATAAACCAAGCTTAAGAGGATAAGCCTTTTCTCCAAACGGTCAGTAAACCACGCGAGAACCAAACCTTCTTCTTCCAAGGGAGTCTTTCACCACTTCTACTTTCACTACACCAAGGTAACTTCTGCCACAGTAACTCTTTGTTACCACAGTAACAAAGTGAATAATAATAGTAAAAACTCCCAAATACCTTCACTTATAACCTTCTCTTTTCTCCCATAAATATTTCTGGACAGTCCATAACCTCTCAATAATAGTACTCAGCTTAACACTCCCCCTCAAGCTTGACCATGTGGAACAAGTCAAGCTTGGAATGCCATGAGATCTTCCTCATTAAAAACCTCACCAAAGAAAACCCATTTATTCTTTTCTTTTCTTTGGGATAAACCTTTAATGAGGAAAAGAGTAAAGACCATCATGGCGAGGAGAGTTTTTTAGCCGGTTGGAGTTAGGTCAATAAGACCTCACCTAACATGAATTGACTCCATAACCTTCTACCTTACAGCTTTAGTAAAGACATCAGCTAACTGATCCTCACTTCTTGTGTAGCATGGTAAGATCAAACCTAGACAGATCATTTGCCTCACCTTGTGGCAATCAACTTCAATATGCTTGGTTCTTTCACGGAACACTGAGTTGGAGGCAATGTGAATTGCTGCTTGGTTATCACAATGCATAGTCATTGGTGTAGCTTGATCAATCTCCAAGTGCTTCAAGATTCCCTTGATCCATACTAACTCATTTGTAAGCTTTAACATTGCTCTATACTCGGCCTCAGCACTAGAACATGAGATCACCTTCTGCTTCTTGCTCTTCCATGTCACAAGGTTTTCCCCAATAAACGTGCAATACCATGTGGTTGACCTTCTATCTGACCAATCAGCAGCCCAATCCGCATCACAGTAGCCAACTACTTCAGTACTACCATTGCAACCCATCCAAACACCTAAGCCTCTTGTTCCATTAAGATAGCTTAGTATCCAGACCACCATACTCCATTGGTGCTGCTTTGGAGCTTGCATATGTTGACTTACCTGATTCACAGCAAAACATATATCAGGTCTAGTGATAGTTAAATAGATTAGCTTACCAACAAGCTTCCTATAGAGCTTAGGATCTTCAAATGATGGACTGTCTTCTATCTCACCCTCTCGTGGTATCTTGTATCCATCCTCCATTGTCCTACAAGGGGGATTAGAAGATGAGGTCTACATGAGACCACCACCTGGTATGGAACACCTCACCAAATCAGGGAATGTTTTGAGGCTGAAGAAAGCAATCTATGGCTTCAAACAATCACCAAGGGCGTGGTATCACAAGCTAAGCACAACTCTCAATGGAAGAGGGTTTGTTAAGTCTGAGGCTGATCACACACTCTTCACTCTCACAAGCCAGCAAGGGATTATTGTCATTCTCATCTATGTTGATAATATCATTATCACGGGTAATGCTAAAGAAGGAATCATCTCCACCAAGGCTTTCCTTAAGGCAACATTTGACATTAAGGATTTGGGAGAGCTCAATTTTCCTAGGAATTGAGATGTGTAGGTCTAAAGAAGGCTTGTTTCTGTCACAAAGGAAATACACACTGGATCTACTAATGGAGGCTGGTGAACTAGGAGGAAGAACAGAAAAGACCCCCTTGGAAGAAGGGTACAAAGTTATGCGAGAGGGGGAGTTTGAGGACAAACCCTACTAGGATGTGAGACACTACAAGAGAATGGTTGGGAAGCTTATATACCTAACCATTACAAGGCCAGACATTTGCTTTTCTGTGAACTAAGTGAGCCAGCAGATGCAAGCACCAAAATTGCATCATTGGAACATGGTTGAGAGGATTCTAAGGTACCTAAGAGAGGCACCAGGAAAAGGAGTATGGATGGGATGCAATAAAAGCACTGAGATTGTAGGTTATTGTGAAGCTGATTGGGCAGGCAATAGGGTTGATAGAAGATCAACTACTGGTTATTGTACCTTCATTGGAGGGAACTTAGTGACATGGAAAAGCAAGAAGCAGAAGGTGGTGTCTTGTTCAAGTGCTGAGGCAGAATATAGGGTTATGAGGAAGCTTACAAACGAGTTGATTTGGATCAAAGGACTGCTTAGAGACATGGGTATTGAGACTACCACACCCATCACCATGCAATGTGATAACCAAGCTGCTAAACACATTGCGAGTAACTCAGTCTTCCATGAAAGGACTAAACATATTGAACTGGATTGTCACAAGGTGAGGCAAGCTGTGGAACAGAAGATTATACTACAATGCTACACTAGAATTGAAGACTAGTCAGCTGATATCTTCACCAAGGCTGCAAGCACTAAGGTCTTCGAGTTCATACATCCCAAACTTGGACTCATGGATCCTCCAACACATTGATCTCTCATGCCATTAAGGCTTCTACTCTTTCCTTGGTTTGGTTTTTATCCCAAGTGGTTTTGCTGAGCTAAAGGTTTTAATGAGGGAAGACTTCATGGAGTTCAAAATTGCCCAACATCTTTGGTCAACCTTGAGGGGGGAGTGTTGATATTTATGCATAAGAGACAAGGAGTTATCTTAGACAGAAGTGAGGAGTGTAGAGCAAGAAGAGCTTCCGGAATTAATCAAGAAAGTGGTGTCCGTACAAGTTAGGGTTTGCTGACCTAACTTGGCTTACAAGACAAGTGAGCTTGATTAAGAAAGAAGCTTACCTTAACTAGAACTCGTTTCTGGTCTACAAAGAGGCAAAGAGACGTTAGAGGCTGAAGGTCACGGGTCTTGTTAAGGAGAGAGGACCGTTTAGGAGCTGTCATTGTCCAACATGGCTGGACGAGCCACTCCTCTCACTCTCTCCTATTTGTTTATTGTTCTCCTTGTCTACTTGTTTAGATATTTTGTATCTTTTTTGTCTATTTAAAGACACATATCAGAAACTAATGAAGCAAGTAATGAGTTTCCTCAATTCTTATTGTCTCTCTCTCATTCTCAAAATGTCTTTCATCTCTCTCTCAACAATTCTCCTTAATTCTTCTTAATAATTTCATGATCATGGTAGCCTCTCTTTTTCGAAAGGTGTAGTACTCAAGAATGTTTTACCTGTACCAATAGCAAGCAAATCAGGTTTCATGCATTTCTTTGAGTCTAGATAATTACCTTGAGTGCATTGCTTTGGAATCTGCTGAAAACTGATTTTATCAGGTGGTTTCTCTTTCATTTGAGAAGAAAACATGAGTTCTTCTCCTGATCCAGTGATCACTTCACCAAATTCTCCAGTGATATCTTCATCTCCAAACATTGTTTGATATCCTCTGCAATGGTACTGAAGTTGCTGCATATCTGGTGGCTTCCATATCTTGAGATGGTTAAGAAGAAAGGCTTTTTGATCAGCTTCAAACTTCTTATGACTCCAGCTGGTTCTAGCACGATCAGAGAACTCTCCAAGGATAATAATCTTGCGAACATATGCTCCAGGCCTCCATGAGTAGGTCTGTAACCTGTTGAGATTAGTAAGTATATATGAGAGTCATTGGTGTATGAGGAAAGGAGAAGAGATTTGATGAGTAGTTAAGAGGAGAGTGTACGGACAATGCTTTGGTCCGTACACATGAACTTGCCAAAGAAAGAATGGTAAGAAGAAGGTAAGAAGAAGGTAAGACGAAGAAGCCTTGGTTTAAAAGAGAGAGTTTGGTCCGGAAGTTACTAAATGGAAGAGAGGCTTTGCCCCAAAGGAGACCGTTAGTGGATAAGATATTTAGGCGCGTATGGACAGCTTGTGCAAGCTGTAAAGTAAACAACATCTATTCAAGATGCTAAAGCATCACGCGTGCGAATGTAAACACTTTTGTGTTTTAGAGTGTGTTTAATATTAATCAGAAATAATCAGAGTAAATATTAGAGAGATTGAGAGAATAAAGAGATTCTAAAGAGAGAGAGAGAGACTTAAAACTCCATTATTTAATTATGAGAGAGATTATATCAGATTTATACAAGAGAGAGATGCCATTTTCGAAATACAATACAAGAGGATAAGATAAGCATGTGTAGTCAAAGGCCAGACTGGAATTCCCATGGCTGAGATTGCTCACATGCTTCCAATAGTGCTAAAGCACTCTTCTCCTTTCCAGCCAGTGACAGCCTGTCCAAGGCTCCTCTCTTTTCCTTTCTCATACTCAGATCAAGTGTAGACAGCCTAAGGTAACTCCTCCTTGCCATACGAGTTACCATGGTTACATAGGTAACTTCTTTATTTACCAAAGTAAAAACAAACATACTGTGGTAAATCTCCAATGTTACTGTCTGCCCCAAATCTCTTCCTCTCTCAATGTATCAACTATTATCACCTAATCTCAACACTCCCCCTCAAGTTTGACCATGTGGAACAAGTCAAGCTCGGGTTGCAATGAGATCTTCCTCATTAAAAACCTCATCAAAGAAAAACCCAATGGGATAAAACCTTGATGAGGGAAAAAGAGTTGAGATCTCATGATGAGGGGATCAGCTCCTATGAGTAAGATCAATGAGCTCAAGTCTGGATAGTATGGACTCCATTGTCTTTAATCTCGCTGCCTTAGTAAACACATCTGCAAGCTGGTCTTCACTTCTTGTATAGCATGGCAGAATCACACCCAAAATAATCATCTGTCTCACCTTGTGACAATCAACTTCTGTGTGCTTCGTTCTCTCTTGGAAGACTGAGTTAGAAGCAATGTGGATAGCTTCTTGATTGTCACAATGCATGGTCATAAGAGTAGACTGCTCAATCTCTAGATGCTTCAAAATACCCTTGATCCATACCACCTCGTTTGTCAGCTTCAACATAGGTCTATACTCAGCTTCAGCACTAGAACAGGAGATAATCTTCTGCTTCTTACTCTTCCAAGTAACTAGATTTCCTCCAATGAATGTACAATACCCAGTAGTTGATCTTCTATCCACTCTATCTCCTGCCCAATCAGCATCGCAGTAGCCAACCACTTCAGTACTGCCATTACAGCCCATCCATACTCCTTGTCCATGCGAGCCACTCAAATACCTCAGTATCCTATCAACCATCTTCCTGTGATGTACCTTAGGCGCCGGCATATGCTGGCTCACTTGATTCACCGCAAAGCATATATCAGGTCTGGTGATGGTCAAGTAGATCAGCTTGCCAACTATCCTCCTATACAGCTTAGCATCCTCAAACATCTGGTTCTCTTCAACCTC
This sequence comes from Eruca vesicaria subsp. sativa, assembly GCA_932364175.1. Lineage (NCBI taxonomy): Eukaryota > Viridiplantae > Streptophyta > Magnoliopsida > Brassicales > Brassicaceae > Eruca > Eruca vesicaria. The sequence continues at coordinate 261,163 of CAKOAT010619599.1, forward strand.
CCCCTCACGCAAGACCTTATACCCCTCCTCAAGAGGTGTGTTAGCTATCTTTCCTGCAAGCACATCAGTCTCCTTCAGCATATCCATAGTGTACTTCCTTTAAGACATAAACAAACCCTCCTTAGATCTGCATATCTCAATCACCAAGAAGTACTGCAGCTCTCCCAAGTCTTTAATATCAAACACAGACTTGAGAAACTCCTTAGTGGCTTTAATCCCAGCCTTATCACTCCACGTGATATTCAGATCATCCACATACACCAAAATCACTATGATCCCTGATGGTCCAACCAGTGTGAAGAGTGTATGATCTAGTTCAGACTTCCTGAACCCTCTCCCAGTTAGAGTTGTACTAAGCTTCCTGTACCAAGCTCTAGGAGACTGCTTCAGCCCATATATAACCTTCTTCAATCTCAAAACATTTCCTGGCTTCACTAGATGTTCAAGACCAGGAGGAGGAACCATATATACCTCATTTTCCAGCTCACCTTGTAGGAAAGCATTCTTTACATCAATCTGGCACAAATCCCACTCCAGTTTTGTAGCAATGGATAGCACAATCCGGATTGTATGAAGCTTGGCTACTGGTGCAAACGTGTCAATGTAGTCTTCTCCATAAGTCTGTGTGAACCCCCTTGCCACCAGCCTGGTCTTCCTTCTATCAATTCTTCCATCAGGTAGATATTGTAAAGATCCATCTGCTTGAGACTGCTCTCTTCCCCTAAGGTAGCTCGCTCTCATACCAAGTATCATTTCTTACCATAGCATCAGCCTCAGCCTTTACTGAATCTCTCCACTCTTGAATCAGCATAGCTTCTTCATAGCTCATTGGAACATAACTCTCATCTAGACTCAGCATAAAAGCATGGTGTTCTTCTGGAAACTCAGCAAAGGAGCACACGGCTTGGAAGGATACTCCACAGCCTAGACATTGTAGTACACTCTCATGTTTACCCAGTTGGAATGATCCTTCCTCACCTTTGTTCTCCTTCGCAATGGTTGTACCTGGCTTTCAGCTTGAACCTCTGCTTCTGTCTCATTGACCTCCTATGGATCATGAAGCTCTTCATGCTCATCTCCACTAGACTGAGGCCAATTCTTTGTTTCTCGTGTCAGATCTTGATCATGACTATCTGAATCCCCTTGGTGCTGCTTCTCCACTCCTGATTCAGACTGATTTTCCCCCTCATGATCAAGAGGGATTGCTCTTCCAGTTTCTCTATCTTGATCAGAAGGTGAAGTGTTCCTTCTTGTCTCCTTATCCTGGGATATGTCTACCCAAGCTATTCCAATAACATCCTCAGATTCCCTGCCATATTTCGTGGACCTTGAGATTGATCTTCCAACTCCTCCCAATTATATTCCTCATAATATCCCTTTGTCTCCATGAACTTAACATCTCTGGACACCAACACTCTTCTTGTTGCTGGAACACATCACTGTACCCCTTCTGTCTGACTGAGTAACCAATGAACATTGCTTTAGTGCTCGTTGCATCCCAGCTTGTTTCTCTGTTCTCCTGGAACCATGACATAACACATACATCCAAATTCACGCAGATGATCTATATATGGCTTGCTCTTGTTCAACACCTCAAAAGGAGACAGATTCTTCAAGACTTTAGTTGGAGTCCGGTTGATGAGATAGCATGCTGTCTGAACAGCATCACCCCAAAACCAATTTGGGACATTAGCATGATACATCAGGTGTCTATTATTCCTCTCAGCTACCCCATTCTTCTGTGGTGTGTAAGGACTGTTAAACTAAAGTGAAGAAATGGACACTTTGGTTTAATGAGCAAAGCATGGACAAAAATCCATAAGAAACCTTATCAAGGTCTTAGGAGTGTCCATAGCTTATATTGAGCAATGTATCTGCTCTAAGAGGGTTTGCAGGGAAGGTGTGAAGGCATTGGGAGAGTTTAGAGTGAAATGATCAAGGTGCAAGTTTAGGTTAAGAGGTGTACGGATGGTATGGACACCGTACGAATCGTACATACGGACCAGCTTGACCTAAGGAGTTCAAGATTTGATCATTTGAGCACAAATGGGTTTGTGCAAATTTAGGGTGAAATGTGTATGGACCAAACCCTAAATCCGTACACATCCATGGTGCCTTGGGTCTCAAGTCATGAAGAAAGGAGCAAGAGGACTAAGGAAGAAGAAGATGATCCGTATGGGATCTTTGGAGAATCTAGGCGAGATGCTTTTGGGTCATATCCGTTTAAAGGATAAGGAAAGCTTATCCTTAGCTCCCTTGGTCAAAGACAGCCTGTCTTTGACTTTCCAAAAGAGAACCACAAGAAGCAGCCACGCCTACCTTTACTAATGACCAAGCATGTGAAGATTCTGGTCCATAGATTTCAAATAAGCGTTCCACACTCCCTTTGACCTCACATGATCCTAATAGTGACTAAAGCAAACCGTTGTATCTGATCCATTTCATTATTTATGCTGTGTATTGTCGTGAGTAAACATTTAAGTTGAGAGAGTCCCTCCTCTTCATAATCTTGTTCTTATTCTTAACTCTTTGGTTACTAAAACTCTAAATCTCTTGTTCTCTAATCTTTGGTTACCATTAATCTCTCATTCTCTCACCATTCTCCTTAGTCTCTCACGCATACAAACTCTCTCATCAATCTCTCTTACCATCTCATTCCAGTCTAACTTTCATTTATCCATATCTTTGTGTTCATCACTCAAGCATATACCTTGAGCTCTGATAACCTTTTATGGTATCAGAGCCAGGTTCATCAGTTCCTGGTCAAGCTTCCGCAGTATACACAAGCTCCCAAGCTCACTCACTTCAAATCCATACCTTTCATCCATAAAGCTTCCACCTTTGAAGACCAAGATGACATTTTTGTTCATCCGGATTCAAGATGGAGTCCAAAAGAACCATTGTCATTCCAGTCACTCTTTAACGTCCGAACTACCTCCTCTGGTCTCGCCTCGTCAAGACAGCTCTAGGAGGAAAAGGGTTATGGAGCCATTGTATCTCTGATGGTCCAAACTCTTCCAAAGCTGTCGCTACCCAAGAGAGTTCATCTAGTGATGAAACCGGTTCCAAACTCTCCTTAGAAGAGAAGTGGCAACAAGATAACCTCTTGGTCTTGTTCATACTCAAAAGCTCCGTGTAAAAATCCATCCTTGAAGCCTATTCCTATTGTGAAAGTGCAAATGCACTTTGGAGTACTCTCAACAAGGTTTATGGAAACCTCTCTAACCTGAGCCAGGTCTTTGAGATCAAGAGGTCCATCAACAATATGTCTCAAGAAGATGCTGAGTTCACAGCACATCTAGGAAAGTTCAGAGCCCTTTGGTCAGAGCTAGAGATGCTCATACCTCAGTCCCTTGACCCGGATGTGCTACATGAAAGGAGAGAGCAAGACAAGGTGTTCGGTCTTTTCTTAACCCTCAGTCCGAACTTCAATGACCTCATCAAGCATATCCTGAGGTCTGAGAAGCTTCCCACTCTTGAATTGTGTTCCCAAGTCCAAAAGGAGGAAGGATCACACGGATTGTTTGAGGCAAAGGAGACTCCACTCCTTGCTTCTCAAGCTGAAGCTAAGCATCATGCCAAGAAGGCGGTTTACAAGAAGGAAGATAAGAGGGGTCTCAAGTGCGAGCATTGCAAGAGGGATGGTCACACCAAGGAGATATGTTTGGTACTAAATCCAAGTCTTAAACCTTCCAAGTTCAAGTGAGCCGTGACCATAGAGGTTCAAGGAATCAGCTCAGACTCCTTGGTTTGTAAGCTAAACCTCCCAACCCTAATAAGAGCTTGTGTCTTTATTGTTCATTGCATTGAGTGGTGTGTTTTTGTGTCCCATGATCTCTTGCCCGTGTGTTTCACATTGTCTTTGTATTGCCATAGCTATAATGGTCATGAATGTGTTGTAGGATTGAGCATTAGGTCTTGGCTACTTTCATCATGTTTATTAAAAGAGTTTTTGCATTTACATGAGCATTGTGATGTGTTGGTTCAATCCATTGTTATTGTGCACTGATGTTAATGTCATGGTTAATCCATCAAAGATTTCAAGTAGGATTTAGAGCTTTGTCTAGGTTACTTGAATCTCTGGTTTTGATTAAACTAATGTACATTAGCATGTCTTATTCTTGCATTGCATTATCTTTGTTTAAATGTATTTAAAATGATCATATAGCTAGTAGCTTCACTCGGATTGAACCTGTTGCATTCATATAGTTGTTTAAAGTTGTGCATTCATGTATTGATGCATTTAAAAATCCAGCCTAGTATGCATTGCATCTAGAGAATGGTTAAAATACTTGATCTTGTGCTTGTTGATTGGCTTGTTTCAAGGTTATTGTATTGGTGTTTTGCATTGGTGATCAAACCAAATTTGATCTTGGTTTGGTCCCAATGGGAAGATCTGATAGAATCTTGGATATGATCGGATTCTTTTGCCCCTGAATCTTGAAGGATGATCACTGATTTGATAGATGGATTGTTCAATTTGGTAATGGATGAATGATGATCAATGGGGATGGATACGTGGATGCTGGTGGAGATGGAAAGGAATTCTTAAGTTGCAGATCGATGGAAAGACTACAACTTTCTCGATGTGTAAGTGATCCAGAGAATGAACTCTTTCGCAGATCACAAACAAAATTGCTGTTAGAGAATGAACTCTGTAGCAGATCAATGTTCAAAGATGAACAAGGGATTCACAACTTAGAAAGGTTTTTGATAAAAAAGAGTGAATGATGTTATTGAGGTCGTGCAGCATCCTTATATAGTCTTACAAGAATGTAGAAAGCTAGAAATTATGTAGAAAACTAGGAACATAGAAATCAGAAATGAAGACTAAGATAAAAACTAGTCAAGACTTGACTTTTGACCAAAATTGAGTTCTTCTTTGAATGTCCCTTGGCATGCCCACGACCAGAACTTTCTTGCTGACTCTCCCTTGGTATTCTTGATGGGAAAAGGCCATAAAAAGACTGATGATAGGGCTGGTCGAATTTGGCATGAATCAGACCCTTAATGAACTTTTTATGAACCTTTCCTTGAGCTGAACAAAACACATTTCGCCCAGCACCTAATCCAGCTTCTCCTTTATTGTCACTTAGCTCATCCAGCTCCAAATTAGTGTCACTCAGCTGGTTAAGCTCTTTCTTAGTAACGTTAGCTGGTTTCAGCTCATACACACTCTCTTTAGCTGGTTTGAGCTCATGAACACTTTCTACCGCTGGTTCCAGCTTGTGCACACTCTGTTTAAGCTCTTCCTTAGTCTCAACAGCTAATTTTAGCTCAGCAAGCTCGTCTCTCATCCATCCTAGTTTGTCCTTTGTTGGATATTCAGCTGGCTCGGTCAGGGTTGCATCATCCCCTCCTCCTTTGAAAAGAGTTTTCCTCAAATATGTATCTCCTACATCAAAAGGAAACAAGTAAGAGGCGAGACAGATGATCAAGAAAATAAGCATAAAAGGAACATTAAAGAGAGGTTTTAGAATGGGACTTCCTTGGAGTTTTGAAGTCGGTTTTCTCAAGAACTTCCAGCACCATATCTCAGGCTGATTAACATGATCTTTGCTCTCACTTTGTGCACTCCGCTGGGACTGAACCTGTGGATCCTGTACACTCGAACCATAGACTAGATATCCAGAATTATCAGTGCAAGACATGTTCTTTTTCATATCATAAACCATAATTTATTTCCCTAGAAAATGAAGCACATGTTTCAGATCATCATGATGCCTATCAAAGTAAGTGTTGTACACTAGAATTGTTTCAAGGCACATGATAGCACCGTTCTTAAAGAAGAATTTCGAAACATGTACAAGTTTCTCAGATCTAGAACACAAAAGATCAAGTACAAACTGAGAATTACTTATCAAAAGATAAACATGTTTATCAAAGAAAGTGTTGTAAACTATTATATCCCCAATTCTCAAAATAACACCATTCTGAAAGCATGTCTCCAAAACAAACCATGAATTATCAGTTTCAGAACAAGAACAAGGTAGTTTCAACTTAGGACAAAAATAAAAATTGGTGGCAGCTCTAAGTGTTTTATGTTCGTTGCTATCCATAAATTCATTCCAAACATTTTGCGATTCAATAAACCCCAGTGATCAGTTCATCTTTAGCAGATCTTATAACCAAACCGTTCTCTGTAATACAAACAAAAGAATCAAACGATTTTCTAAGACAGAGATCAGGTTGTTGAAGAACAAGCTCAATGGATTTTCATGGTGATCAAAGCTTCTGTTATGTTTCATAAACTGATCAAGAGTCAAAACAAGACTAGGTTTTATGTCACTGCCACATGAAAAACGTTTTTGATCAAGAATTTTATCTGGTTCCAACACTTTTAAAAGAGTTAATTAAAGTTTCAAAAACAGAGTTTGGAACACAAAATTCTTTTGCTTTGTCTAGACCAAAACGTTTTACATCATTAGAGCTAGTCATAACAAATATCTCAGGCACAAAATTATCCATAAAAAGTTCCTTACAGTGCTCCTGAGAGTCCAAAGAGATTGACTTATCACCAGTTTCTGCTTCTGTGCTGTTTTTCTGCGCCAAGACTTTTTCTGCTGATGAACTTGTTTGTACTTCTTCTTCTTGATTTTTTGAGGCCTGAGACACTAAAACAAGGCTACTCGGTTGCACCGGTTGAAAACAGGTTTGTTCATCACAAGCACTACTAAAATCAAGTTCATATTGAGGAGATACAAGAGAAAACTCATGGTCTGTCTCAGATTCCTTTGTTACCTTAGATGGCTCAGTTTTTAGCTCTTGGATAACCTGCTCCTGCTTGCTACAACTCCTTGTGTCTGAAACTCTTGAGGAAAGACGTTTGGTTTGTCTTTTTTTTGTCATTCTCTAAATCCTTGAATATCTGGTTACACATATCAGTGATGTTTTGGGGAGTACTCATCTCCTTAAGAACTCTAAGCAGCAACTCCCGATTATCACGACTATGGACAGGTTTTGTTTCTTATTTGGACAGTTCAGATTGTCCCCTGCTCCTCCTATTAGGCGTGTCCAGCAGCCCCCCTTGTCGTGACCTTTCCTGCAACAAATACGATTCATCAATAGCATAATAATCTCTTTTTCTAATAGATTTTTCCCTTCTTTCCAAGGCTGCTTTGTTGTAGAGTTAAACAAGTTATAATCTAACTCTCTTTCAGTACGTCTCCTTCTGCTATGGCTTTCTCCAGACATGGCTTCCTGTTACAATCTCAACAAGGAAAAGTTAGCACAAGGTAAACTTAGTCGAATCGTCACTAGTGTTTCTCTCAAGTGTTTCTCTCAATTTTTGTGGTGAAATTTCTCTGTGAATCCAGTAGTTCAGCAACAAACAAAGATCAATGCATTAGAGAACAATCCCCAACCCCAAAACAAGAAGAAAACATAGAAAGTTTTAAGAGATTTTGTTTTGCAAGAGGTTTTACCACCAGGGCTTGATTTCTCCTCAGCCTAAGTCGGATTTCTCCTTGAGTTCTTATGGTCTTTATTTCAATTATTATTTTTAAATGATACTGATGGCCCTCGTTGCAGATACAATCAGATAGAGAGAAAAGAGATGATGAGAATTAAACAGAAATAGAAATCAAACAAGGTTCCCAAAACAAAGAGAGAATTTTGAAATCGCAAACCCTAGATCAAGAACCTTCAATCTGCTCTGATACCACCTGATAGAATCATGGCTATGATAAGATTCTTTTTCCCCTGAATCTTGAAGGATGATCACTGGGTTGATAGATGGATTGTTCAATTTGGTAATGGATTATTGATGATCAATGGGGATGGATCCGTGGATGCTGGTGGAGATGGAAAGGAATTCTTCAGTTGCAGATCGATGGAAAAACTACAACTTGCTGAATGTGTAAGTTGTGGGAACCGAAATTCACACTTGTCGATTTCCGTTAAATAAGGAAACTTAGGAAAACCCTAATTTTCCAGAGGAACCGGATCTCTGCGAAAGCCAACGAAAAGTAACCAAATAAATGCGGAAAAATATGAAAAACGTAATAAAACGAATTTATAGAGAAAATCGATCTTATTCCCGATTCGCGTAAGAGCATTACGATAATTTACAAGGAATTACAAAGGCTTTGGCCGCAAGGGCCATCAGCGAATTACAAACATAAAACCCTAAATCTACTCGAGTCGCAGCTCGATAACGAATGACGGAAAAAGATAAGAAAAAAGGTTTGATTGATTTCGGACTGAACCTTATGAAAGGCTGTCTACGTACCCCTTTCGAGGATCAAGTCGAACGTAGTTCAGTTGATAGAGCTGGACCAGAGATCAAACCGCCTAGGCGAGTTCGTCTAGTAATTGAGCGCCAGTCATAGAAACCGAACTTGTCGAGAAAAATCCTAAGTTTCTACGTGCGGAAAATTATAAGTCTAGAAAAGTTGTAAAAGTCTCAGATGAGAGCTACGAAATTCGTCCCTTTGCTTCTGCCCTATGCCTCTTGCTTATATACTACCTTCCTAGGCGGTTAGTCTTTCCATTTTTCCCAGATTCGAGTTTAATGGGAATCTTCCATTTATCTCGATCTTTCCTTTTTTCCCGCGGAAATCTTCTATTTATCCTCAAACTTGACATTTATCTTCAAGTTTGAAATTTATCTTTTTTCTGCGGGTAAATCGCCAAAACGTCGTCGTATCTTCGGGTTGGACTTCGTTTAAAGTCGCGAGTGGCTTTTATCGCGTTTTATGACTTTCCGAGCTGTTTTGCGATGAATCCGTTTTACGACTTTAGACGAGATCGTTTCCTGATACGATACCGTTTTTAGATAAGTTTCTCGAGTTAATCGTAAAGCTATGCAATGTTCGATGTTTCGATTAATCCTTACCGTTTTCTACGATTTACTCAGGGTTTTATTAAAATCGCATTTTGTACGATTTTTACGAAAAATCTCGAATAAATCGTATAGTTTAGGCGATATTTGGTGTTTCGTTTAACTGTTGCCGTTTTATACGATTTCCTCGAGTTCTTTTCGAGAAAACAAAGTTTTACGGTTTTTATCGTAAAACTCGAACGATAAGACGGAATCGAGACAAAACGGGAGCCATTTCGACCGTGATACGGAATACGATCGTGTCGAAGGACGTATGACTTGAATCAAGGATGTGGGAGATCGAGGCTCAGGATGGTCGGCTCGACGTACGGCGAGCTAGTTCAGCTTGGCTTCGTCGCCATATGGCGAACTAGGCGATAGGAACCTGTGGGGCAACGTCAGCACCTCTTAGTTCGCCCAACGGCGATCTAGCCGGGACGGGACTAGTTCGCCCACCGGCGAACTAGTCGAGATGGAACTAGTTCGCCCACCGGCGAACTAAGCAAGCTGGCTTAGTTCGCGGGTGAGCGAACTAGTCAAGATGGGACTAGTTCGGTCACCGGCGAACTAGTCGAGGGACTCGTAGTTCGCCCATCGGCGAACTAAGCCAGCTTGGCATAGTTCGCCGGTGGGCGAACTAGTCGAGGGACTCCTAGTTCGCCCATCGGCGAACTAAGCCAGCTTGGCATAGTTCGCCGGTAGGCGAACTAGTCGTGACTAGTTCGCGTTTTACGGCGCTTTCGGTTTTTCGCGGTTTTGTAAAACGATATTCGAGTTTTATAAAACGATTCTCGAGTTTTATAAAATGATTCTCGAGTTTTATAAAACGATCTTCGAGTTTTATAAAACGATTCTTCGAGTTTTATAAAACGATTCTTCGAGTTTTATAAAACGATTCTCGAGTTTTATAAAACAATCTTCGAGTTTATAAAATAATTTTTCGAGTTTATAAAACGATTCTCGAGTTTTATAAAACGATCTTCGAGTTTTTTAAAATGATTCCTCGAGTTTTATTAAACGATTCTTCGAGTTTTATAAAACGATTCTCGAGTTTTATAAAACGATTCTTCGAGTTTTATAAAACGATTCTCTAGTTTTATAAAACGATTCTTTGAGTTTTATAAAACGATTCTCGAGTTGTATAAAATAATTCTTCGAGTTTTATCAAATGATTCTTGAGTTTTATAAAACGATTCTCGAGTTTTATAAAACGATTCTTCGAGTTTTATAAAATGATTTCTTTTATATTTTCTGCGGAGACTTTTTGCCATTGATTCCGTTGCGACCGATTTTGACACCAACAGTTAGCCCCCCAGCTCGCTAGAATCTTGAGCCTTTAGCGTAAGGTTCTTGCGAGTGGTTAGCCAGTTTTAGTTAAGTTAGGCGGAATTAATGGTTGGAAAGGTCCATTGAAAGTGATCTTTCCACTCTCCAGGGAGCGGAAAGCGTTTAAGATTACGGCTGCGCCTTGTGAAGGCTGCCTACGTACCCTTTTGAGGGGATCAAGCCTTTCGTAGTTCGTTTTGGAATTAAGGTTCGTATGACCTGTTTCCTAGCAAGATCTTTACGGTCTAGTTATATGTCGTGTAGGAATTATCGAGCATATTGATGGCGATAGCATCCGGACCTTTTCCGGCCTTGAGACTAGCCTCGTAGGCCGTTTGGTCTGGCCGACCGTGACCGTTATAGATTTTGGACTGGCCGTGTGCGGCTCTGAGTCCCTGCCACTTTTGCGGCTTTATTAAAAATCAGTTTGCGTTTTTTAAGAGCGTGTTTTTAGTCGTATGAATGTAGCGGGAAGATTATGAGTTGATATTGAGAGAGGTCCGCGAGTTGTCGTCTCGAATTCCTTTTTCCCTTAGTGTATCGCCTTGTTCCTTTTCCCGTTTTAGGATGTTTAGTAAATTGAGTGAGCGTTTAGATATAGACGAAGAGACATGCCTTTAGGATCTCGATTCATGCCTTGAGACGTTAGCGACCAGTGTGCTGAGTTTAGGTCAAGACCTAGGTTTACTTTCGGATTGAGGCTATGCGATGACTAGTCGGCTTTCATTTTGCCTGTTGCGATTTTAACCTGATTCCATACCGATTTAGAATCCGCGATAGGTTCTCGGCTTATATGATTCGTCTGGTTGGAACCGAGCATCTCACCGGAAACAATTTCTAAGTTGCCCGGAAGTGCTGACCAAAAGTTTGGATTTCTTTTATAGCGCTATTACCCTTGTGTCGGGTGTTCGAGAGCTATCTCTGCGAGATAACTTAAGTTTGTTTAGGACTGTTGCGAGTTTGTTGTGATCAGCAACAAACTTTTTAGGCGATAAATGTTTACGTTGTTTTGGCCTTCGCGAAGGATANAACCCTGCTTTGCAGGAACACTTTGGTTCGTTTGCAGATATTCGCAATTAAAACTTACATTCCTGTTTGGATGTTAGGTAGTTTTATGATTTGTGCTAGGGCAATTAGGACCGAGAGTTCGTGTAAGTAGTTTCCCCGAACGAAGCGTTTTTCGTTACGGTGCTTTGTGAAGTGTTGACCTTCCGAGATTCGTACGGCTATAGGAGCTCTGGTACGAGTGTTTTCTTATACGTCGGATTTTGTTGGCAACTTGCTTTGGGAATAGAGTGAATCGCGAAAATACAGAACTTAGCCGATTTTCGACAAGTTTGCATTATCCGTTGAAAGTATTGGCTTGGCTTGAAGGTTGTGTTCAGCCGCACAGCCAAGGTCGTATTTGGTAGAGGATTAGACCACAACACTTTCGTTCTATCGAAAATTTCGAGTCGGTTTGTAAACTTGGCATTGAAGTGAAGCGCGATCAGACAATACCCAAGTAGCGTTTGTCGAGCTTGATATGCCAAGTATGCCCGTGATTATAGAAAACGTTTTTCCGTTTTATGTTTGATTTCTACGGTGAAAGTTTCATATAAGCTTTCCTTTGTATGGAAGTTGTTTTTTTTTTTACTCGAGGGAGACATATCCTAAGAAGCTTGATGCAGAGCCCGTGCGGAGTCGTTTGCGGGGCGGTCTCATTCTCGGATGTAATCGGGAGGAATGAGAGCGGATGCTCGTGAACCGAAGGGCTAAAGAGTGAGATCTTTCAGATCGTGTCGCGAGGAGGCAAAGTTTAGATTGGTCGCTCAGTGCCGGATCGTATAGCTTAGAATGTACTTTTCGCAAAACCTATTACGTTAACTTTCGAAAGTTACTTCGTTATGGACAGGTTTTGTTTCTTATTTGGACAGTTCAGATTGTCCTCTGCTCGTCCTATTAGGCGTGTCCAGCAGCCCCTCTTGTCGTGACCTTTCCTGCAACAAATACGATTCATCAATAGCATAATAATCTCTTTTTCTCATAGATTTTCCCTTCTTTCCAAGGCTGCTTTGTTGTAGAGTTAAACAAGTTATAATCTAACTCTCTTTCAGTACGTCTCCTTCTGCTATGGCTTTCTCCAGACATGGCTTCCTGTTACAATCTCAACAAGGAAAAGTTAGCACAAGGTAAACTTAGTCGAATCGTCACTAGTGTTTCTCTCAATTTTTGTGGTGAATTTTCTCTGTGAATCCAGTAGTTCAGCAACAAACAAAGATCAATGCATTAGAGAACAATCCCCAACCCCAAAACAAGAAGAAAACATAGAAAGTTTTAAGAGATTTTGTTTTGCAAGAGGTTTTACCACCAGGGCTTGATTTCTCCTCAGCCTAAGTCGGATTTCTCCTTGAGTTCTTATGGTCTTTATTTCAATTATTATTTTTTAAATGATACTGATGGCCCTCGTTGCAGATACAATCAGATAGAGAGAAAAGAGATGATGAGAATTAAACAGAAATAGAAATCAAACAAGGTTCCCAAAACAAAGAGAGAATTTTGAAATTGCAAACCCTAGATCAAGAACCTTCAATCTGCTCTGATACCACCTGATAGAATCATGGCTATGATCGGATTATTTTTCCCCTGAATCTTGAAGGATGATCACTGGGTTGATAGATGGATTGTTCAATTTGGTAATGGATGATTGATGATCAATGGGGATGGATCCGTGGATGCTGGTGGAGATGGAAAGGAATTCTTCAGTTGCAGATCGATGGAAAGACTACAACTTTCTGAATGTGTAAGTTGTGGGAACCGAAATTCACACTTGTCGATTTCCATTAAATAAGGAAACTTAGGAAAACCCTAATTTTCCAGAGGAACCGGATCTCTGCGAAAGCCAACGACAAGTAACCAAATAAATGCGGAAAAATATGAAAAACGTAATAAAACGAATTTATAGAGAAAATCGATCTTATTCCCGATTCGCGTAAGAGCGTTACGATAATTTACAAGGAATTACAAAGGCTTTGGCCGCAAGGGCCATCAGCGAATTACAAACATAAAACCCTAAATCTACTCGAGTCGCAGCTCGATAACGAAAGACGGAAAAAGATAAGAAAAAAGGTTTGATTGATTTCGGACTGAACCTTATGAAAGGCTGTCTACGTACCCCTTTCGAGGATCAAGTCGAACGTAGTTCAGTTGATAGAGCTGAACCAGAGATCAAACCGCCTAGGCGAGTTCGTCTAGTAATTGAGCGCCAGTCATAGAAACCGAACTTGTCGAGAAAATCCTAAGTTTCTAAGTGCGGAAAATTCTAAGTCTAGAAAAGTTGTAAAAGTCTCAGATGAGAGCTACGAAATTCGTCCCTTTGCTTCTGCCCTATGCCTCTTGCTTATATACTACCTTCCTAGGCGGTTTAGTCTTTCCATTTTTCCCAGATTCGAGTTTAATGGGAATCTTCCATTTATCTCGATCTTTCCTTTTTTCCCGCGGAAATCTTCTATTTATCCTCAAACTTGACATTTATCTTCAAGTTTGACATTTATCTTTTCTCTGCGGGTAAATCGCCAAAACGTCGTCGTATCTTCGGGTTGGACTTCGTTTAAAGTCGCGAGTGGCTTTTATCGCGTTTTATGACTTTCCGAGCTGTTTTGCGATGAATCCGTTTTACGACTTTAGACGAGATCGTTTCCTGATACGATGCCGTTTTTAGATAAGTTTCTCGAGTTAATCGTAAAGCTATGCAATGTTCGATGTTTCGATTAATCCTTACCGTTTTCTACGATTTACTCAGGGTTTTATTAAAATCGCATTTTGTACGATTTTTACGAAAAATCTCGAATAAATCGTATAGTTTAGGCGATATTTGGTGTTTCGTTTAACTGTTGCCGTTTTATACGATTTCCTCGAGTTCTTTTCGAGAAAACAAAGTTTTACGGTTTTTATCGTAAAACTCGAACGATAGGACGGAATCGAGACAAAACGGGAGCCATTTCGACCGTGATACGGAATACGATCGTGTCGAAGGACGTATGACTTGAATCAAGGATGTGGGAGATCGAGGCTCAGGATGGTCGGCTCGACGTACGGCGAGCTAGTTCAGCTTGGCTTCGTCGCCATATGGCGAACTAGGCGATAGGAACCTGTGGGGCAAAGTCAGCACATCTTAGTTCGCCCAACGGCGATCTAGCCGGGACGGGACTAGTTCGCCCACCGGCGAACTAGTCGAGATGGAACTAGTTCGCCCACCGGCGAACTATGCCAAGCTGGCTTAGTTCGCGGGTGAGCGAACTAGTCAAGATGGGACTAGTTCGGTCACCGGCGAACTAGTCGAGGGACTCCTAGTTCGCCCATCGGCGAACTAAGCCAGCTTGGCATAGTTCGCCGGTGGGCGAACTAGTCGTGACTAGTTCGCGTTTTACGGCGCTTTCGGTTTTTCGCGGTTTTGTAAAACGATATTCGAGTTTTATAAAACGATTCTCGAGTTTTATAAAATGATTCTCGAGTTTTATAAAACGATCTTCGAGTTTTATAAAACGATTCTTCGAGTTTTATAAAACGATTCTTCGAGTTTTATAAAACGATTCTCGAGTTTTATAAAACAATCTTCGAGTTTATAAAATAATTCTTCGTGTTTATAAAACGATTCTCGAGTTTTATAAAACGATCTTCGAGTTTTTTAAAATGATTCCTCGAGTTTTATTAAACGATTCTTCGAGTTTTATAAAACGATTCTCGAGTTTTATAAAACGATTCTTTGAGTTTTATAAAACGATTCTCTAGTTTTATAAAACGATTCTTTGAGTTTTATAAAACGATTCTCGAGTTGTATAAAATAATTCTTCGAGTTTTATAAAATGATTCTTGAGTTTTATAAAACGATTCTCGAGTTTTATAAAACGATTCTTCGAGTTTTATAAAATGATTTCTTTTATATTTTCTGCGGAGACTTTTTGCCATTGATTCCGTTGCGACCGATTTTGACACCAACAGTTAGCCCCCCAGCTCGCTAGAATCTTGAGCCTTTAGCGTAAGGTTCTTGCGAGTGGTTAGCCAGTTTTAGTTAAGTTAGGCGGAATTAATGGTTGGAAAGGTCCATTGAAAGTGATCTTTCCACTCTCCAGGGAGCGGAAAGCGTTTAAGATTACGGCTGCGCCTTGGGAAGGCTGCCTACGTACCCTTTTGAGGGGATCAAGCCTTTCGTAGTTCGTTTTGGAATTAAGGTTCGTATGACCTGTTTCCTAGCAAGATCTTTACGGTCTAGTTATATGTCGTGTAGGAATTATCGAGCATATTGATGGCGATAGCATCCGGACCTTTTCCGGCCTTGAGACTAGCCTCGTAGGCCGTTTGGTCTGGCCGACCGTGACCGTTATAGATTTTGGACTGGCCGTGTGCGGCTCTGAGTCCCTGCCACTTTTGCGGCTTTATTAAAAATCAGTTTGCGTTTTTTAAGAGCGTGTTTTTAGTCGTATGAATGTAGCGGGAAGATTATGAGTTGATATTGAGAGAGGTCCGCGAGTTGTCGTCTCGAATTCCTTTTTCCCTTAGTGTATCGCCTTGTTCCTTTTCCCGTTTTAGGATGTTTAGTAAATTGAGTGAGCGTTTAGATATAGACGAAGAGACATGCCTTTAGGATCTCGATTCATGCCTTGAGACGTTAGCGACCAGTGTGCTGAGTTTAGGTCAAGACCTAGGTTTACTTTCGGATTGAGGCTATGCGATGACTAGTCGGCTTTCATTTTGCCTGTTGCGATTTTAACCTGATTCCATACCGATTTATAATCCGCGATAGGTTCTCGGCTTATATGATTCGTCTGGTTGGAACCGAGCATCTCACCGGAAACAATTTCTAAGTTGCCCGGAAGTGCTGACCAAAAGTTTGGATTTTTTTTATAGCGCTATTACCCTTGTGTCGGGTGTTCGAGAGCTATCTCTGCGAGATAACTTAAGTTTGTTTAGGACTGTTGCGAGTTTGTTGTGATCAGCAACAAACTTTTTAGGCGATAAATGTTTACGTTGTTTTGGCCTTCGCGAAGGATACGTACGTTAAGAAGTTTTGCGTAATTTTATAGTCTTGGACGGACTGTNAACCCTGCTTTGCAGGAACACTTTGGTTCGTTTGCAGATATTCGCAATTAAAACTTACATTCCTGTTTGGATGTTAGGTAGTTTTATGATTTGTGCTAGGGCAATTAGGACCGAGAGTTCGTGTAAGTAGTTTCCCCGAACGAAGCGTTTTTCGTTACGGTGCTTTGTGAAGTGTTGACCTTCCGAGATTCGTACGGCTTTAGGAGCTCTGGTACGAGTGTTTTCTTATACGTCGGATTTTGTTGGCAACTTGCTTTGGGAATAGAGTGAATCGCGAAAATACAGAACTTAGCCGATTTTCGACAAGTTTGCATTATCCGTTGAAAGTATTGGCTTGGCGTGAAGGTTGTGTTCAGCCGCACAGCCAAGGTCGTATTTGGTAGAGGATTAGACCACGACACTTTCGTTCTATCGAAAATTTCGAGTCGGTTTGTAAACTTGGCATTGAAGTGAAGCGCGATCAGACAATACCCAAGTAGCGTTTGTCGAGCTTGATATGCCAAGTATGCCCGTGATTATAGAAAACGTTTTTCCGTTTTATGTTTGATTTCTACGGTGAAAGTTTCATATAAACTTTCCTTTGTATGGAAGTTGTTTTTTCTTTTACTCGAGGGAGACATATCCTAAGAAGCTTCATGCAGAGCCCGTGCGGAGTCGTTTGCGGGGCGGTCTCATTCTCGGATGTAATCGGGAGGAATGAGAGCGGATGCTCGTGAACCGAAGGGCTAAAGAGTGAGATCTTTCAGATCGTGTCGCCAGGAGGCAAAGTTTAGATTGGTCGCTCAGTGCCGGATCGTCTAGCTTAGAATGTACTTTTCGCAAAACCTATTACGTTAACTTTCGAAAGTTACTTCGTTATGACATGATCCTGACTATACAAAGGATTTCTCGCGTAAGCAATGGGCGATGAATTTAGTAAATCGGCACGACGCATTGGGTTAACAATGTTTCCGCAGATTTTTCGAGAAACCTTTCCGCTTAGTTTTTGATTCTTCGTTGATGGTTTTTTCGGAGTCACTCGCGGAGTTTTACCAAAATTTAGTTCCCCGAGATCTAGTCGCAAAATGTTTTAGCAGGCTTCTCGGACGGAATGAATCATATGACCAGCAATAGGATCAGTCGGAGAGGAGGGAGGACGTGTTCTCCATTGCTGCTGTGTGTTCTCGATTTTTCTTTTTGCCGCAAATGTTCTTGGTATTATTCCGTGACTCACTTGATTCAACGGAAAATGATAGCAATGTTTTGACGCCCAAAGATTTCTCGTATAATTTTTCGATTCTTATATGAAACTTGTTTTATCAAGTTCGAGAAGATCTTTATGTCTTCGGCAAATCATCGGGTTTCACTCTGAAGTTTCGCAGCGATTTTCTAACCGCATGACTGCGACGGGAGAACCGTTTCTTCGGCAGACTTTATTATTTCGTTGTTATTTTTACGGGATTGGCCGTTGGTGGCTTTGAATCCCTACCGCCGGGCGGTGAGTATTTGCGGACGTTCTAAGAAGAAAATTTTTTCTAAGTATGAAATTCGCGTTTCGTTTTTAGATGTAGAGGGAAGAATACGAGTTGTCATCTCGCATCTAACTCTTGGTGTAAATCGTCCGTTTCGTTAACTCGGAAGGTTTCGATTTCCGTGAGTGTTTAGATGTAGGCGAAGAGACATGCCTTTAGGATCTCGATTCATGCCTTGAGACGTTAGCGACCAGTGTGCTGGGTTTAGGGCAAGACCTAGGTTTACTTTCGGGTTGAGGCTAGATGACTAGTCGGCTTTCGTTTTGCCTGTTGCGATTTTAGCCTGACTCCATACCGATTTAGAATCCGCGATAGGTTCTCGGCTTATACGATTCGTATGGTTTGAATTGAGCATCTCACCGGGAACAATTTCTAAGTTGCCCAGAAGTGCTGACCAAAAATTTAGATTTCTTCTATAGCGCGCTATTTTTTCCTATTCGGATGTATGCGGACCGTTAGGTCGATGCGTTTGTTTAGGATGGCTAGCGTGCTCGACGGGGCCAATCGCCGAGCGTTCGTGTTTTTATAGTCGCGGAAGGACTTGGGGGAATATTTTCTTGAGAATTTGGGCGACGTCTCGCCGGTTCTTTTCTAAAATATTTTGATATGCAAGTTTTATAAAAACGATTAAGTAGTTGTTACTGCGGAAGCGATTTTCCGGATGTTTGGAATTCTTTTTTGCGCTTTCGATAGTAGCGGAGATTAATATTCTAACTTTGTCTTATTAAAAATTTCGAAAAATTTTCGATTACAAAGCGAAAGTTTTAAAAATTTGGGAGTATACGGATACTTGTATACTCACCCACTCCCCCCCCCCCCCGTTTTGGAAGGGGGGATAGCTGAACTCGTCTTTAGGCGAGCTGCCTACGTATTCCTTTCGGAAATCAAGCCATCTCGTAGTTCTGATTGTTTGTGCGAGTATGCTTACTCGGCTGTCGCAGACTTTTCGATCACTTCAGTCGTCGGATCAATGTCTTTCTCCGGGCTTTTCTCCTCCGGCTGGGTAGAAGCGATGGGTGCGGAGATTTTCTGTTTCTCAACTGTTGCTTGCTTTGGATTGTCTTCTGCGGGAGGTGGCGTAACCTTTGCCCGTTTCGATTTTATGATTGCGACCGCCAATTGTCTCAGCTTGTGTTCGGCCAGGAAACAGGATCGTGATTGTCTTTGGTATCCCCAAATCGCTGCGACTCCCGTGGGAGTCGGGAATTTGATGCCTAAGTGATACGTCGATAGAACCGCCTTCATGGAATTTATCCAAGGCGTTCCCATGATCACATTGTAGATAGCCGGGAAATCGACTACCGCGAAGTTAACGATTTTCGTCACTTCTTTCGCTGCGACCGGTAGTCGGATCGATCCCAAGGTCATGGACGTCTCGCCGGAGAAACTGGTCAACGGTTTTGGAATTGGCTCGACTTCCGAGAGGTCAATTCCCATGCGTGCTAGCGTGTTGCGGAAGATCACGTTGACGGTACTTCCGGTATCGACCAAGATTCGAGCAACTTCTAAATCGCTTATCACTAAGTTGATGACAAGGGGATTGGCGTGAGATTGGTCGATTCCGCCGGTTTCAGCGTCGTCGAATGAGATTACCCCTTTCGGAGAGTCATCCGTCGGCACCTTCCAACTCGAGCGGGTTTCGGCTTTACGTTGGTAGGATTTGATTGACGAGACGGTGTCGTTGTAATATTGCGATTCACCGATAATCATGTTGATTTTTCGGCGGTTAGCATCGTTACCCTTCTCGTCTTGTCTTCGTCCCCGTTTTTCACCCGACTGGTTCCCTTGAGGCGGAGTTTCTGCTCGCGAGTTCCTGTCGTTTTTCGGGAGACGGTCCGAGTCACGGATGAGATCTTTGACGCTGGATATCTCAGAGAGTTCTCCTGCGATCAGTTTTGCAGCAAGTCTGGCGCCAAGAACTTTGCAGTTCACGATGGAGAGTCCACGGGTTTGGTGGAGGTCGCAGAAAGTATTCTCATCGTAACTTGAATTTCTCGTCCACGTGTTACCCTTAGTTTGTCCTTGCTCCGATCCGGAGTTAATGGCGTAGTGATGCGCCCCTTGGAGATCATGTCCCTCGTGATGGACGAATTTGTCGTTACGAGAATTCCTCTTCTGCTCGGACGCGTTATCCTTTGCGGACGTTTTCGTCGGCTTATGCTTTTTGGACAGGATTTTTGTGTCCTCTTCGATGGTTATGTAATCAGTAGCCTCATGGAGCGCGTCCTGGATCGTCCGCGGTTTCTATTTGAACCATAGCGATTTCCTTAACGCGTCGATGGCGGCTTTATCGCTAATTCCGCTAACCCTATCCATGACGAGTTTGAACCTACTCATGAAATCGTGGAGAGATTCGTCCTCCTTCTGCACCAAGCTCCGGAGGTCGGCGTCGGAGGTTTCCGGGTTAATGAACATCGAGTATTGCTTCAGGAATTCCAAAGCAAGTCGACGGAAACTTCCGATCGAAATTTCGCCTAAGTTTGGCGAACCATTCGAGCGCTGCTCCTTCTAGGTTTTCGAAGAAGAGACGGCAGTAGCCTGCGTCCTTTTCGTGGTCCTTGAGCTTGGCTCGTCCCATGGTGATCTGGAATGCTTGTAGGTGCGCTTTGGGATCAGACGTCCCGTCGTAAGTCGGCACCTTAAGTTTTCCGGGATTGGGCAGTTTGACCTCGGTAATGCGAGCCGTGAAGGGCGTTTTCCGAGACTCGTACAGTAACCGATCGATTTCGGGTGCGGCGCTGGTAGCGTGATGAATCTGAGATTTCACCGCTTTTACCGCTGCGGCCGTTTTAGTGATGTACTCGCGGAGATCGCGAATCTCGGTCAGATTGCCAGCAGTTTTCCGACCTTGTCGGTGTTTGCTGCGAGTAACCGGAGATTGCTCCTCAGCAGTTTTTGCGTATCGCGCAAAATCGAGTTCCTCCTTGTCTCCAGTAAGAGAACGTTCGGGAGAAGACTCCGGTAGAGGACTTCGAGTTTTTCTTCTTCTAGGATGGACGTCAGCGTCTTCGTCCGATGAATCCGCCTGGTCGCTTGTCTCCAGGTTAACCCTTTCGATGCCGTCGCCCTCGGTCTCCTGTTCGCGAGTAGGAGGTTTCTCCGATTCGTTTAACGTCGCGTCATGGTTATCTTTTTCGGAATCCTTCTCCGGTAAGTTACCCTGCTCGGATCTGGGACGATCCGTAGGAACGCCGAAATCGAGCCTCTTTCCGTGGATCTTAGTAGTCCCGCGGGGGTGAATTGCTCGGGTTTTCGCGGTTACGGTTTCAACCCGTTTCGCGAGCGAACCAATGAGCTTTTCCTGCTCTTCAGATTTTTTGTTAAACTCGGAAAGCATCTTTTCGATGGTCTCGGCGTTAGCGTTTGTAGCGTTGGCCGCGGACGCATCCTGCGGTGGCGGTGTTTCAACGTTGTCGCGTTCGTTGCGAGTTTGGTTGTCACCAGTCATCGTTTCTTCATTGGACATGTTGCGGTTTCGGTGTAAGATAGATCCGACCCCCCCCCCCCTCCTTCTAGCGCCAAACTGTGGGAACAGAAATTCACCTACTGTCAATAAATCGTAAATAAGGAAACTTCGGGTAAACTCTAAGTTTCCAGAGGAACCGGCTATCTGCAGAACCGCACAACGATAATTAAGAAAACGATGAACTTTAAAATTAAACGAAGAATGAATGAGGTTGAGAGCAAGAAGGTTCTTATTCCGAATCTGCGTAAGAACTGGTACAAAAAGAGTAGCCGAAAAGTCTAAGAACGAAAAACCCTAGTTGAGACGCAGCTCGCTAACAGAAAACGGAAATATTCCTAAATGCTAATTTTGGTGGTGAAAGCTCTGAAAAGCCGTGTCTCAGCTTCTGCCCTATGCCTCTTGCTTATATACTCCCTCTTAGCCGGTTTTAGTATTTCCATTTTTCCCGAAACTGAGTTTATCGGGAATTTTCCATTTCTCTCGATTCTTCCTTTTCTTCTGCGGAAATCTTCTATTTATCTCCAAACTTGCCTTTTGTCTTCAAACTTGACATTTATCTTCCTTCTGCGAGTAAACCATCAAAACGTTATCGTATCCTCGGGTTTGGTTTTGTTAATATCGCAAGATGGGTTTTTATCGTGTTTTAGGACCTATCAGACCGCTTTACGATAAAATCCGTTTTACGACTTTATACGAGACCGTTTTCTGATCCGATGCTGTTTTTACGATGTTCTCGGTGTTTTTTATTAAAAACGTGTTTTTATGATTTTAACGAAAAATATCGAATTAATCGTATAGTTTAGGCAATGTTCGGTGTTCTCGTTTAACCGTTACCGTTTTATACGATTTCCTCGAGTTCTTTCCGAGAAAACAAAGTTTTACGGTTTTTATCGTAAAACTCAAACGATATGTCGGATCGAGATGAAACGGGAGATATTTTGAACATTGTGCGGAGTACGACCGTGTCGAAGGTCGTAAGCACTGAATCGGGGATTCGGGAGATCGAGGCTCGGGATGGTCGATGCGACGTACAGCGAACCGAGCCGGACCGGTCCGACTTGCCGGCCGGTGGACTGACCAATAAGCTTCTAGTTCGCCCAACGGCGAACTAGCCTAGACGAGGCTAGTTTGTCGTTGGGCAAACTAGCCGGGACGTGGCTAGTTCGCCCAACGGCGAACTAAGCCGGTCATGGCCTAGTTCGCCCAACGGCGAACTAAGCCGGTCATGGCTTAGTTCGCCGTTGGGCGAACTAACCGGGACGAGGCTAGTTAGCGTTTTACGGCGGTTTCGGTTTTTTGCAGTTATGTAAAACGGTTCTTCGAGTTTTATAAAACGATTCTTTGAGTTTTATAAAACGATTCTCGAGTTTTATAAAACCATTCTCGAGTTTTATAAAATTGTTCTTCGAGTTTTATAAAATGATTCTCGAGTTTTATAAAACGGTTCTCGAGTTTTATAAAACGGTTCTTCGAGTTTTATAAAACGATTCTCGAGTTTTATAAAACGGTTCTTCGAGTCTTATAAAACGATTCTTCGAGTTTTATAAAATGATTCTTCGAGTTTTATAAAACGATTCTCGAGTTTTATAAAACGATTCTCGAGTTTTATAAAACGATTCTCGAGTTCTATAAAACGGTTCTTCGAGTTTTATAAAATGATTCTCGAGTTTTATAAAACGATTCTTCGAGTTTTATAAAATGATTCTCGAGTTTTATAAAATGATTCTCGAGCTTCATAAAATGATTCTTCGAGTCTTATAAAACGATTCTTCGAGTTTTATAAGATGATTCTCAAGTTTTATAAAACGATTCTTGAGTTTTATAAAACGATTTTTTGAGTTTTATAAAACGATTCTCGAGTTTTATAAAATGATTCTCGAGTTTCATAAGACGATTCTTTGACTTTTATAAAATGATTCTCGAGTTTTATAAAACAATTTCTTTTATATTTCTACGGGGAGTTTTGGTCATTGATTCCGTCGTACGGATCAGACCTTTCTCATCATCATTTCAAGCTTTCTCTTCTGCCATTAATGGCGATTTCTTTCACACAGCCTGAGCTCTGATTTCCAACACTCTCCATCAGATTGGTAATGAACTAAGGCTGAGAGGAAAGGAGTAACACGTGTGTGAATTGAAAAAATATAGTGAAGAGTAAGTGAGAATATATGTTTGGGTGTGTGTATCCAAAAGAATAAGAGATGGTTGATGGAAAGTAACAACAAGCTAGAGAGAGTATTTGAGAGAGTAAAGAGATTAAGTGAAATTGGAGAGTATCAAGAGTATTGGTGAGATTGAATCTGTGAGTAACAAGAGAGAATAGAGTCACTGAGAGAATGAGAGAGTATAGTAACAAGTAAATGAAGAAAGAGCTCTTCACTCTCCTTAAGATAATCAGTTACATGAGCTTGCCTTATATAGGCAACTTGGCAAAAATAAAATACTACTATACAAGGATTTTCTAAAAAAATAATATATCAGGGAAACAAGGAGAAAGAGCCAAGAATGCTCGTCCAGAGAGGGAGAGATGGTGACAAGAGGAAGGGTGTGGTCTCCATGGTGATAGTGACAGCTCCCAACAGCTCATTATCTTAAGAGTAACATGTGACTTTTATTCTAATTAAATCTCCACTTGCCTCAGCTCTCTCCAACGGTCAGAAGCCTTAATTTAAATTCAAATATGCTTCTGAGGATGAAGCTGGACGATTCCCAACAGTGCCTTTCCTTCCAAGTCACTCTAGGTAATGTTAGGTTTCTTGGAAGTCAAGACTCTACGGAATGCCTTGTTCTTCAAGTATCTGAACTCTTCTTCTGGTTCCTATTTTTTCTTGTCATTAGAACTAAGTGAACATGACTTATGGAGTTTGACAAGATAACCTCACCACACCTTTCTTTCCTTATAGGTTAAGTTGGGTCAGATGGTCTCTTGTGTAGCAAGACTGTATGGACTGTCTTCTCTTGATGCACTTTCTTTGGATCATCTGCTAGCTTCTTCTTCTGGTTATTTCCTTCTTCATTTCAACACTCCCCCTCAAGCTTGACCATAGGAGATCCTTGGACAAGCTTGGAACTGAGAGTACTTGCCTCATTAAAAACCTAAGCATAGAAAACCCTTTTTGGGATAAAACCACACTTAGGAAAAGAGTACAAGCCTCTCAGCCTGGGGTTTGGCCAGTGAGTTTATGAGCCTTATGATGATGTTGAGGGACTCATAAACTCTGGATCATGGCCTTTCAATCAGGTGTCCCTTTCCTCACACTTAGATAAGGCGCCAATTACTTCATACTCAAATCAACCTTTGAGCTTCTTCTTATGACCAGAGCTTGTCTCCCCCTTTCTTCTGGCTTCTTGCCTCCATTTAGGATTGAATCCAAGTGTGCCTTTGCTCATGAGCTCAATAGGTACCTTGTAAACAGTTTTGGAATGCTGGTGAGGAGTGCTGAACACTTGAATCCCTCACACTCGTTGCTTCTCAACCAACCTTTGCATTTTCATTGTTGAAGCTTTCAACATGTAGGGGGACGTTGCAACTCCATGATCTGCCACCATCATGTGATTGCTCAGCCAAGAATATCCCTAGTTGAATACTCCTTGTGTTCTTCCTTATAGCTGGCCAGATTATAAATAACCATTTGCTGGCTCCCTTAAACTTCATCAACCAGGTACAAGCACACATGCTATGGGCTGATTCATAGCTTCCCAACTGAAGGTATCTGTTCTAACTCCATATAGTAGCTGATCCATAGCTTCCCAACTAGAAGGTATCTGTTCCAACCGAAGTAACTGCTCTAACTCCATATAGTAGCTGATCCAGATCTTCCCAACCAGAAGGTAACTGTTCTAACTCCACGCCTTGGCTGATCCATACAATTCCAATAAGCTCCACCTGATCTTCTTGTCAAGTATTCTTTGATGGCCATCTGTTCTAACACCAAGTTGTTGTTGTCCATGCTGATGCTTCTTCGGATTTGCGGTGAGGAAATGGACGACTTGGACCTTCAGGAATGCTCATCATTACCCCTCCTCAAGCTTGATCCGAAGAGAATAAGTGAAGGATCAAGCTTGGAAGTGAGCAACATTGAGTTTTGAAACCAGGAGCGCATCACCCCTTCAGCTGCGCTTAAGTCAACCAGTTCCTCCCTTGATCTCTTCTCCACTGCCTCTTGTAAATCTTTTGAACCAGGAGCTCAACACCCAAACAGGCTGTGCTTAATTCAACCGGTTCTTGCAATACATGAGGAGCTCCAGCTTGGTGTGTGGATGATCAAACACTAGTCTGCCTCTCCATCAATAGTCCATCCTGAAGTATCTTCAAAGCTCAGCCATATTTTATCTCAGCCACGACTTACAACCACCTGGACTCCTCACAAACAATCTCTCCATGGACAGTAATATACACCATGTGTAGGCTCTGGATCAAGCAGGAATATACATCATGTGTAGGATCCGAACAGCATGGGTAAAGCCTTCTTACTTGTCTCGATTTGATGATGGACAGAGAACAACACTTGTGTACCTGAAACTTCACTCAAACTCCAGCAAGAATCAGACCACACACACTAAGATCAGACCTTGGTAACTCACCAATCCTGATGCCAATGTTTTAAGAAAATGCACTAGATAGAATCTAAACAACTCACACAGTTCAAATCCTTGCAACCAAATTACTAAATGCTCATGTATGATAACTCATCAATTACATGGCATTTAGGCTATTTTAATGACCATTTAAGCAACAACATGATTAAATGTCAAAACAGAGACTAGGTAACTCATCTAATCACCTTACACAGTTTAAGGATGCATCACTGGATCAGGAACAACATATAGATGCAAAACAAGATCAGACTTAATTTATCAAAGCATTACACTCCTAGACCTCTAGCAATGCAACAAGACACACAACAGATTCTAGACAAGTCTCCTAAACCATTCACAACTTAAATAATTTATCTAAAGCAATAACTAGTCATGAACATGATAGCAAGTTTAGAAACAATTCAAAACAGAACAACACACTATTAGATTTTAGAGTACAAGGCTGTGTGTGAGTGTGAGGAATAACAAAGACTTTACAAGGCAGATTGGTCTTGAAATGGTTATGGAAATGGAATGATGGTATGTGTGTGTATCAAGAACAGAAACAAAGTGTATAAGAGATTATAAGATTGATTAGGAGTTTTGAGTATAAGAAACAGAGAGATTAGAAGGATTCTATCCAAGAACACACACTTTATTATGAAGGAGGAGAGGAAACCCCTCTCACTTGCTTAAGCATTACAATCTGCATACAAGGAGCTTATATAGCTCTTTACAAACTGAAACCATTAACCTAAATCCTAAGGCTGATAACACACTTGAAGATGGACGGTTTGGATGAGATGAAGATTGGTCTTTGGTCTTAGCAGCTGGTCTTGTGATTGGTCCATTTTGAATGAGGCAAAAGGAGATTTAGGCGCCCATGAATGTTGCTTCTTATGTGGCCAGATTCATTGTTACATTTTCAGAGTTCAGGCTTTGTGTGAAAGAACAGCTCCAATGGAGCAAGATAAGAGCTTGAAATGATTATGAGAGGGTCTGATCTTTAAGAGAGTTTATGAATCAGAAACTAGTGTATAAGAGAATAAGAGACTTAGATAGATTTCGAGACTTAGATAGACTTATAAGGGAGACTGATTCAAGAACACTCTTTTTATTTCTTTGAAGCAGGAGAGGCAAATGCCCCCTCACTCGCTTAACCTTTACAAGAGAGCATACACATGCTTTTATATTCTTACAAGAGTCTAAGCTAATACCCTAAATCTAGTTGATAGAATAACTTGAAGATGGATGGCTAGGATGAAGTCTTGTGGTCTGGTCGTGGTCTTGCTGTAAAGGATAAGATTGGGCTCGATAAAAGGCTGAGATGCTCCCATTTGAATGCATTTGAATTGTGTGGCCGAGATTAGCCTCTTGTGTGCAATGCTGTAAAGTTAAAGGCTTGCTTTAACTTTCCAGCATGTCCCTTATCTCTTTAGATGCTCTCAGCATGTTCCTGTAGCACACTCATCTCCCAACAGCTCTATTACATCACCCTAAACCCGCACACACACACATGAACTTCTTCTTGCCGGTTTGGTTCCATTTACTTGTGTCACAAGTTCACTTTGTTCCTTGTGACCCAAGCTATCTCAATAGTAACACCAAACCCAATTTTTGGAAAATGCTCAAATGGTCTCTCTAGAGTGGAGTTTATGCAACTTAAGGCAACATTGGTCTTGTACAGATCCGTACGGCCTGAGTACATCCGTTCGTACCAAATCCGTACAAGCCTTAACCCGAAACTTGCACACTACTCCAACTCTTCCCAAATGGTGTCTAAGTCATTCCTTGACTTGACCCTAACCTTGCACCAGTCTTAGATAACTCCTTGATCATCTTAGACACTCCTAAAGCACACCATTGCTTTCCTGGAGCTCTAACCCTAATCTTTCACTTGAGCATCTCTCAGCAATACCATTTCTCTTCTTTAAGTTAACACTCCCCCTCAAGCATGACTATAGTGATCCTAAGTCAAGCTTGGAACCTTGAAGAACTCCCTCATTAAAAACCTTATGAGAGAAAACCCTCCTTAGGGATAAAACGCTCATAAGGAAAGGAGTAGAGCCTTACAAGGCGTAGGGATTGGCCAGTGGGTCTTTGTGTTCTCATTAGTGTGATGGACACACAAATACCCTGGATCATGGCCCTCAAGGTGATGCAAGAGTAATCTGAACTTCCTTGCACATCACCACTTTTCTCCACACTTCTTAACACCAAGTCTTGGTTGCTTCTTCTTCATTGGTAACCATCCGTGAACTGCCCTTCACTAGATTGGCTTCCCTTCTTTGAATAACCACCAAGTACTTTCATCAGTGATCATTGAAACCTTCTCAACACTGCCCCTCAAGCTTGACCATGTGGAACAGGTCAAGCTTGGAAGGATTGCTTCAATAATCCACACCATACAAACCATTACTCACTTCTGACTTTGCCACCTTCTTGGAATGCTAGTTGATTTATCACCTCTCTACAACCACCTTAACATCTGAAGCCGCATTTCTAGAGTAACCTGCTTCACACCAGCCAAGAGCTCTCTGAATGCTCTCTTGTCCAAGCTTTGGCACTGCCTAAACCTGGTTGACAACTTCTTCTTTCTCTTGTAATGGTAAGGAGGAACATGTCTTGAACTTTGGCTCTTCAGGTGGCTCATTTGAGTCCCCACCTCAAGCTTGAATTGAGTATAGGTTCAAGCTTGAAATGAGCCTCATAGAGCTTTCAAGACCAGGAGAACACCACCCTAACAGCTGCGCTTAAATCACTGATCTCCCTTCTTGCCTTTAGCTTCAAGTACCCTTGGATCACCTGTAACACCCTCGAACCGTCCTAGACATATGGTCGATAAATCAGCCAACAATCAAACAAGAACATGACCGATCGACCAACCAACACCCAGGGTTGGAGATGAAAGGCTAACCGGCCAGCCAACAATCAAACAAGAACATGCCTGACCGTCCAACCCAACACCATGGTCCGGAAGCGCTACGTGACGGGCTAGGGACAATCTGGTCAGAGTCATAAAATTTACTTCACAACTTAGACCAGTTCATCAACTAACTCGTCCCACTAAATCGAGGCATAAAGCTTTGTAACCCGCACCAAGAATTAGCGTTGCCGTTAGATCGAGGCCTAAGGCTTTTCAACCCGTACGACGACCTAACGTTGTGTTAGACCGGATTAGTCAAATACCAAAGTACTCATGATGCGCATATAAAAAAAAATACTTTATTGATTCAATAAATATTCATACAATAAAATAATTCAAGACCGGTCCTGGCCTAACGCCAAATCGAGTCAACTAAAGAAAACCAAAATACTGTATACAAAAGGCATGAAAATCTACTCCGGTGGTCCTAATGTCCAGCTCCATGCTATCACGGTCATCCATATCTAAAGATACCTACAAAGAGGACAACGGAGTTGGATGAGTAACCTATTGTTACTCGGTGAGTTGGCAGCCTCTACCCGCAACCTAATAACTAATCCACAAAATCCAAAAATAACACTCAATCTATCCTAAGCATGGAATCAAGGCTAAGGCAACACAACCAATCCCTAGTTAACCATGTATACGTCTGAGTTCAATACTCATGTAGTGTTAAGACACCTAGACTATACAAGCATCATTAATAGGTCGACCAACAATCAGACAAGAACATGATCGGCCAACCAATTATACCGCATAGCTTTAATATCCACCATCCTTCACTAGCAATCCCCCAAACAATATAACAGCTAACTTCACGTCAACACAACAAATAGACACCAAGCCTGATCCGGTACCTAACCCGGAAGTAGGACTCAATGTTACAAACCTGCAAAACAAATCAATCACCAATATCACAATAATAATATTCTTACTAATCACGACTCGATCTAATGCGTAACACTGTATATCAATGTTACACTTCCCTAGGATTCCATAACCCTAAACTCGACTCAACACTCTAACTCAACACAACACTCTAAATCGGGCCCTGGTGACTTAGCGTTCCTCCTCTCTATCGGCAACATCCTAACTTCCTACCACAAAGGCCAGAAGAAGGAACTTTCAACCGACCACGGCCCACAGTCATTCGAGTCACTGCACGACAGCCCACAGTCATTCGGGTCACTGCCGGACGTTACACCGTCATGTAACACTAATCCATAGGCCATGACCCCGTCTATCTGAGTCTTCCCGATC
The DNA here is from genome assembly GCA_932364175.1 of Eruca vesicaria subsp. sativa. NCBI lineage: Eukaryota > Viridiplantae > Streptophyta > Magnoliopsida > Brassicales > Brassicaceae > Eruca > Eruca vesicaria. The sequence continues at coordinate 291,129 of CAKOAT010619599.1, forward strand.
CAACGAATAAGGGGTTTCCTTGAACCCGCTGGATACGAGGTCGAGGAAACACTAATTGCCCCTAAACATGCCTAGAATGGGTGGGTTACACACATGCTGTCGACATCACACACTAAACACAAACCACTTCTAGAACCTAGCCTAATGCCATAGATTCCAGGATACCTAACTATCCACAACCTAGCGATATTATCTAGATTCGACACTAACCAATAGTACCAGTAGTCCGACCTATATGGCCTAAGACACTTTGTACTAACATCTAAACAAGTAAACAACAATACTTAACAAATAACAACACAACCGGTTAGTCACTCCCTTACCAAGAGCTGACTAACCTCAATCAACAAGCACTATATAAACAAGCAATCACTCAATCAAACCGTTACCAAGATAGTTCAGCCTTCTGCTATGAAACTATCCTTGGATAACGGGAACCTGCACTCAACCATATCAACACACAAGAATAGAAAACATGATAAATCCTTGTCCTAGTCCTAATCAGGTTATTAACTCAGTCTTAATTCCATTATATCTCAGCTTAGCCCTTGCTAAACTGAGTCAAGATTAATAATTAATCCTAAGGACTCTTTCATGCAATAGTGTGATAATTCTACTATATATGCTACTCGATCTATCCTAAGTTCCAAGTGGAACTCAATCAATAACTATCCTAAATTCAAAACGGAATTCAAACATAACCACCTCACAAAACTACTCTAACACAAAAACCAACTCACAAAACTACCCTAAATTCCAAGTGGATTCACACAAAACCAACTCACAGAGCTAACCTAAGTTCCAAGTGGAACTCAATCAATAACTATTCTAAATTCCAAACGGAATGCAAACATAACCAACTCACAGAACTAACGTAAGTTCCAAGTGGAACTCAATCAATAACTATCCTAAATTCCAAACGGAATTCAAACATAACCAACTCACAAAACTAACCTAAGTTCCAAGTGGAACTCAATCAATAACTATCCTAAATTCCAAACGGAATTCAAACATAACCAACTCACAGAACTAACCTAAGTTCCAAGTGGAACTCAATCAATAACTATCCTAAATTCCAAACGGAATTCAAACATAACCAACTCACAGAACTAACCTAAGTTCCAAGTGGAACTCAATCAGTAACTATCCTAAATTCCAAACGGAATTCAAACATAACCAACTCATAGTGGTCTATGCCGATAAGCAGCTGGTTGATCGGAGAGGACTCGGCCAAACCCAACCTGGTCGACTTGAATGGACTGGACTGAACTGATCTTGACTCGGACAGAACCTCCCCTAGATTGTAGAAAAAAATGACTGCCTTGGATTAATTGATTTGGGCAGCGCTTCCGCGTTACACTCATAGAGAATCGTCGATTGGACAGAACTTGCCTTCTTGGGTGTGTGTGTTATGTGCTGGTTCCAGGAGAGTTAAGAAACAAGCTTGATCCAAGGATTGTGAGGGCTATGTTCATTGGGTACTCTTCTAGTCAGAAAGGGTACAAATGTTATGATCCTATTGCTAGGAGGGTCCTTGTGTCTCGAGATGTCAAGTTAATGGAAGAGAAAGAATACTATGAGGATAAGGATAAAGAAGATTTGAGCAGTTTGACTACAGATAGAGCTGGTACACTAAGGATCATCGTAGAGGGTCTAGGAATCAAGATGGATCATGGTACAAAGAAAAACCAATCTAGTGTTGAATTGAGTTGTCTAAACTGAGAGTAGAGAGGGTATTCTAAGTTGTGAACAAAGGAGAAAAAGTGTTGGTAAAGTGTACGGACAAGCTTGGTTCGTATACCCAAGGAAGCTTATGGCAAAAGTAACTTGGTAAACCGGCAATAGTAAATGGAAGAGTAGAAGAAGTGATATGTGTGTCTCTAATAGAAGTGGAGGCTTTGGTGTAATGATATGACCGTTGAAGGGATAAGATAAGGGAGAGCTGGACAACTTTACCAGGCTGTAAAGGCAAAAGGCATCTGGTCCAAGATGCCTTATGCCACACGCATGTAAAGCACCTCAACCAAGCATTTGAATTAGGCGCCTCTCTTCCCTTGACTTCACACATATTTTCTACTGTACTATAGCTAGGAAAACCCTTGTATCTCTACTATAAATTGTAAGCACTCACTAAAGTTAAGAGATTTGAGTATTTTTCTCTCTAAACTAGATGTTCTTCATTTAGTCTCTAAGGCTCTCATTTTCACACAGATTTCGTCTCAAACTTCTCTTAGTCTTTCTAATCTCTTCTCTAAAGACTCTTATACTCAGATTAACATAAAAACAATATGGTATCAGAGCCAGGTTGAAGGTAATCTGAGTTTGCGGTTCGTTTGGTGAAGATTCAAGCTTGTACGGTCCGGTTAAAGCTTGAACTCTAGTGTGTGTTCTTGGTGTTTCTGAGGCTTGTGTGGTCTTCGAAAGAGAATTCTTTGAAGTCTGAAGCTCAAGATTGAAGCTTTACCTTCTGGAGGTGTGTATCTCATACGTTGCTCATCAGTATCAAGCGTTTGAAGTAAGCTAGTCAAGATGGAAGGAAGCGTAATGAAGATGAAGGTTCTAGTGACCCTTAAAGGGGGGAACTATCTGTTGTGGTCTCGCCTAGTGAAGACTGCTGTGGGGAGTTAGGGGATTGTAGGGACATATCACATCTGGTGAGGTTCCTAAGCTCATTACTCAAGATGGTGACAATGAAACTGTCACAAGCGATGAGGAGAAGTGGGAACAAGATGACCTTCTTGTTTTATCCGTGTTGCAAGGGTCTCTAGAACAATCAATTCTAGAGGCATACAGCTACTGCACCAAGGCTAAGGAGTTGTGGGATACTCTGAAGAAAGTGTATGGGAATGTGTCTAACTTGAGCCGGGTGTTCGAGATTAAGAGGGCCATTAATTCCTTGGTTCAAGAGGATATGGAGTTCAAAAAGCACCTTGGGAGGTTCAGAGCTTTGTGGTCAGAGTTGGAGATGCTGAGGCCGAGTACCATAGATGAGAATGAGCTCTTGGAGAGGCGTGAACAAGACAAAGTGTTTAGGTTGTTACTTACACTCAGTCCTGCCTACAACAGCCTGATCAAGCACATTCTTAGGTCTGAGAATCTCCCATCTCTGGAGGATGTATGCGCACAGATTCAGAAAGAACAAGGGTCTATTGGGTTGTTTGGAGGCAAAGGTGATCTCTCATTAGCAAGTCAAGTTATCAGGGAACCACAAGGTGAAGGGTATCACGCGAACAAGGCTGTGTTTGGTAGGAATGAAGATATGAGGTTCAATGGTACTTGTGACCATTGCAAGAAGCATGGACACAAGAAGAACCAGTATTGGATCCTCCATCCTCATCTTAAACCAGCCAAGTTTATGAAGGGTAAGGATGGTAAAGCTCATGTAGCTGAGGGATCACACGGTGATGGTAGTAACAAGGCAAATGATGGTGAGGTTTGTGAGGCAACTGATGGCAAGTATTTGGTGGCTTACACTGGTGGAGGAGGTTCCACAAGCAACCGCGGCAATGGGAAAGACTACATCAGGCGCTCCGACATTAAGGATCTTATTAAGATGCTCAAGGATAATGGTAATATCACTGCTAACTCGTTTGGTGCTTCTCTTATCACTAGTACTTTGAAAGAACCATATGGGATATCTAGGAGTGCTAGTATAATGGAAACTAAGATTGATAGCATGAATAGGATCAGCGAACCTTATGAATGTTATAAACCATCTAGTATCATTTGTCACACAGCTGAAAACATGTCTAAACCTATGATAATTGATTCTGGTGCTACACACCATATGATAAGTGGTAACAACTTAATAAAGAACCTAGAACCGGCTAGTGGTCAAGTTCTAGTGCCACAGAGCACTATTAAAGGTGTAGGAACTCTGAAATTGTTTAATAAAGAAACAAGAGCTTTGTATATGCCTGAATTCACTAATAATTTTTTGTCACTCATGAAATGTGTTAAAGATATGAATTTCAATGTTATATTCACCGCTGATGATGTGAGATTTCAGGATATTGAGAGTACCAAGGTGATTGGGAAAGGAGTAACCAAGGGAGACCTATATGTTCTTGAAGACTTAGCCTCTATTCCTGTTTTTAGTTGTTTTTCCTCTACTTCTGTTTTAAATAAAAATGCTCTGTGCCATGCTAGAATAGAACACCCACATGTTAGAGCTTTGAACTTAATGTTACCAAGTGTTTTTTTTAGAATAATGAGTGTGAAGCTTGCATTTTAGGCAAGCATTGTAAAACTGTTTTTAAACAATCATCTACTGTTTATGAAAGTTGTTTTGACTTGATTCACTCTGATGTTTGGACTGCACCATGCTTATCTAGGGAGAATCATAAGTACTTTGTGAATTTCATTGATGAAAAATCGAAATACACGTAGTTAACACTTATTCCTTCAAAAGATAGGGTGATTGATGCATTTAGGAAATTTCAACCTTATGTTACTAACCATTATCATGCTAAGATTAAACTTTTGAGATTATATAATGGAGGATAGTACACAAGCAATTCATTCAAGAAACACCTTGCTCAACATGGGATCCTACATGAGACTAGCTGCCCTTACACTCCTCAACAAAATGGTGTCTCGGAAAGGAAGAACAGGCATTTAATGGATGTTGCTCGATCCATGATGTTTCAAGCAAATGTCCCAAAGAGGTTCTGGAGTGATGCTGTGGCTACTGCTTGTTATCTCATCAACCGCACACCCACAACAATCCTCAATGATCAGGCCCCATTCGAATTGTTGAACAAGTACAAGCCTGTCCTTGAACATCTGAGAGTCTTTTGGTGTCTTTGTTATGTTCTTGTCCCTAGAGATGTTAGAAACAAGTTAAAAGCAAAGAGCACTAAGGCCATGTTTGTGGGATATTCTGGAGCCAAAAAGGATACAAGTGCTATGATACAGTGGCTAGAAGGGTTCTTGTATCTCGAGATGTAAAGTTCATTGAAGCTAGAGGATACTATGAGGAAAAGAATTAAGAGGATCTGATGGATTTAACTTCAGATAAGGCTGGTACTCTGCGGATCATTATGGAGAGGTTAGATATCAAAACAACCCAGGATCAGAGAAGGGAAGTACCAAGACCACACAATAGCAGAGAAGCTAGTGAGTCTCCTCACCTTGATCCTGAGGGGGGGAACAACAATGATCAAGCTGGTGATCATGTTAGTCAAAAAGACTCTCACTTTAGAGGACAAGGAGAGGCAATTAATGATGAACCAAGTGGTTCGGAAGATCAAGAAGGTTCAATTTCAGATTCTCATGATCAAGGTGTGGCATCTCATGATGTAAATGAAGATGTGGATGGTCAAGACGAAGAAGAACATGAAGAGGCTCAGGTTCAGCAACCGCTTAGGAGGAGTACAGGGATACGACATCCTCCATCAAATTGGGTCAACATTAGAGTATACTACAATGCTCAAGCGGTAGAGCATCCCTCTCAAGTTGTTTGTTCTTTTGCTGAGTTTCCTAAGGAGCATTGCCTGTTTGTGGAGAGCTTGGATGAGAACAATGTACCACGGAGTTATGAAGAGGCAATACAAGACAAGAAATGGAGTGACTCGGTGAAAGCTGAATCAGATGCAATGATAAGGAATAAAACTTGGTATGAAAGTGAGCTTCCAAAGGGCAAAAAAGCTGTGACAAGTAGATGGATATTTAGCATCAAGTTCTTACCAAATGGGAAGATAGAGAGAAAGAAGACTATGCTGGTGGCAAGAGGGTACACTCAACTATATGGTGAAGACTATGTTGATACATTTGCTCCAGTAGCTAAGCTTCACACCATTAGGATTATGTTGTCCCTTGCCATGAACTTAGAATGGGGTTTGTGGCAAATGAATGTGAAGAATGCCTTCTTGCAAGGAGAGCTAGAAGATGAGGTGTATATGCATCCTCTTCCAGGTTTAGAGCACTTAGTAAAGAAGGGAAATGTGTTGAGATTGAGAAAGGCTATCTATGGGTTGAAGCAGTCTCCGACAGCCTGGTACAACAAGTGGAGTACTACCTTAAATGGTAGAGGCTTCAGGAAGTGTGAGTTGGACCATACACTCTTCACACTCAAGACACCCTCAGGTATTGTTGTCCTTCTAGTATATGTTGATGATATCATCATAACTGGAAGTGACAAGGAAGGTATTCAATCTACTAAAGACTTTCTTAAGTCTGTTTTTGAGATTAAAGATTTAGGTGAGATGAAATACTTCCTTGGAATTGAGATTTGTAGATCCAAGGAAGGCTTATTCATGTCACAAAGGAAATATACACTTGATCTTTTGAGAGATGCAGGTAAGCTAGGAGGCAAGATAGCTAAGATGCCACTGGAGGATGGATACAAGGTCCCACGTGAGGGGGAGATTGAAGAGAGCAAGCCATTCAAAGACCCAAAGCTCTATAGGAAGCTAGTTGTTAAGCTCATCTATTTAACTATCACCCGTCCTGATATCTGTTTTGCTGTGAATCAGGTGAGTCAACACATGCAAGTGCCAAAGGAGCATCATTGGGATATAGTTAACCGGCTCTTGATGTATCTGAATGGGACGTGAAGACTTGGTGTGTGGTTAGGATGTAATGGAAGCTCGGAGATAGTGGGTTACTGTGATGCAGATTGGGCTGGTGATAGAGCTGATAGGAGATCAACAACTGGATATCGCACGTTCATTGGTGGGAACTTAGTAAGTTGGAAGAGCAAGAAGCAAAAGGTGGTGTCATGCTCAAGAGTATCGAGCCATGTTGAAGTTGACAAACGAGTTGGTTTGGATCAAAGGGATATTGAAGCACATGGGGATTGAACAAGACACACCAATGGCCATGCATTCTGACAACCAAGCAGCAATTCACATTGCTTCAAACTCGGTGTTCCATGAGAGGACAAAGCATATTAAGGTTGACTGCCATAAGGTGAGGCAGATGATAGTACTTGGAGTTGTTCTACCATGCTACACTAGGAGTGAGGATCAGTTAGCTGATGTGTTCACCAAAGCAGCAAGACAAAAGACCATGGAGTCTATCCATTCCAGGTTGGAACTCATGGATCTTACAATACCCAGCTAATCCCCTCGCTATGAGGCCTTTACTCTTTTCCTCATTAGGGTTTTATCCCTAAAAGGGTTTTCCTTAGTGAGGTTTTTAATGAGGAAGGTTCTCATGGCATTCCAAGCTAGACTTGTTTCACATGGTCTAGCTTGAGAGGGAGTGCTTAGTTGAGTTTTCTAAAATGAGAGTAGAAAGGGGATTCTAGGTTGTGAACAAAGGAAGAGAAGTGTTGGTAAAGTGTACAGACAAGATTGGTGCGTACACCCAAAGAAGCTTGTGGCAAAAGTATCTTGGTAAAACAGCAATAGTAAATGGAAGAGTAGAAGAAGTAATTCGTGTGTCTCTAAGAGAAGTGGAGGCTTTGGTGTGAGGATATGACCGTTGAAGGGATAAGACAAGGAAGAGCTTGGACAACTTTACCAGGCTGTAAAGGCAAAATGCATCTGGTCCAAGATGCCTTATGCCACACGCGTGTGAAGTACCTCAACCAAGCATTTGAATTAGGCGCCTCTCTTCCCTTGACTTCACACGGATTTTCAACTCTACTATAGCTAGGAAAAGCCTTGTATCTCTACTATAAATTGTAAACACTCACTCAGAAATAAAGTTAAGCGATTTGAGTCTTTTTCTCTCTAAAGTACATGTTCTTCATTTAGTCTCTAAGTCTCTTATTTTCACACAGATTTCGTCTCAAACTTCTCTTAGTCTTTCTAATCTCTTCTCTAAAGACTCTTCTATTCAGAGTAACATATAAAAAAATATCTAGTTCTCTCAAACCACAACCGGCGAGTGCAAATGATAGAGATACCCACCTTGGTAATGAGGGGGGAAGTGAACCTGAAAGACAAGAAGAAGAGTTAGAGGAATCAGGAGATCAACAAGAAGAAGGGTTAGAGCAATCAGGTTCTTATTATCAAGGTCCTACATCTCAAGAAGAAGAAGATGGAAATGGTACTGATCAGAGAAGAAGGGATGAATCAAATGGAGTTGAGACATAACCAGGGGTAGAAGAACCGGTTGTCCAACCATTAAGGAGGAGTACAAGGATAAGGAATGATCCTTCTAATTGGGTAATACAAGAGTATACTACAATGCTCAGGCTGTGAAGCATCCTTCTCAAGTCGTGTGTTTCTTTGCGCATTATCCTGAAGCACACCAAGCGTTCATCACAAACTTGGATGAGAGTTTTGTTCCAAGAAGTTATGAAGAAGCAATGGCTGATAAAGGATGGTTAGAATCTGTTTGGGCAGGAGCTGAGGCTATGATCAAGAATGAAACATGGTATGAGAGTGAGCTCCCCAAAGGAAAGAAAGCTGTGACCAGTAGGTGGATCTTTACCATCAAGTACAAGGCTGATGGCACTATTGATAGGAAGAAGACCAGACTGGTTGCAAGAGATTTTACTCAAACTTATGGTGAGGATTATATAGACACGTTTTCCCCGGTTGCTAAGCTCCATACAACCCGGTTGCTAAGCTCCATACAATAAGAATTGTGTTATCCCTAGCGGTTAATCTTGAGTGGGGCTTGTGGCAAATAGATGTGAAGAATGCATTCTTGCAAGGAGAGCTTGGAGATTGGGTCTATATGCATCCTCCACCTGGTTTAGAGCACTTGGTTAAGAAGGGCAATGTTCTAAGGTTAAAGAAGGCTATATATGGTCTTAAGCAGTCCCCAAGAGCTTGGTACAACAAGTTGAGCACTACTGTAAATGGAAGAGGCTTTAGGACGTCTGAACTCGACTACACCCTCTTCACACTCGCCACTCCATCAGGTATTGTTGTCCTCTTGGTGTATGTTGATGATATCATCATAACTGGGAGTGACAAGGAAGGTATCCAAGCAACAAAAGACTTTCTAAAATCTGCATTGAGATTAAAGACTTGGGAGATATGAAATACTTTCTTGGGATTGAGTTGTGTAGGTCCAGGGAAGGTTTATTTCTGTCCCAAAGAAAGTATACACTTGATCTTTTGAAGGATGCAGGTATGCTAGGAGGAAAGACAGCCAAGATGCCTTTAGAGGATGGGTATAAAGTACCATGCAAGGGGGAGATAGAAGATAATCAACCATTCAAGGATCCTAAGCTTTATAGAAAGCTAGTTGGTAAGCTAATCTATCTCACTATTACTCGACCTTATATATACTTTGCTGTGAATCATGTTAGTCAACATATGCAAGTTCCAAAGGAGCATCATTGGGGAATGGTGAACCGGCTCTTGATGTATCTGAATGATATGCAAGGACTTGGTGTGTGGATGGGATGTAATGGGAGTACTGAGATAGTGGGGTAATGTGTTGCAGATTGGCCAGGAGATAGAGAAGATAGAAGGTCCACCATAGGCTATTGTACGTTCATAGGAGGCAACCTTGTGACTTGGAAGAGTAAGAAGCAGAAGGTGGTGTCTTGTTCTAGTGCAGAAGCAGAGTATAGAGCAATGCTGAAGCTTGCAAATGAGCTGCTTTGGATCAAGGGAATACTGAAGCATTTGGAGATTTTTCAAGCGACCCCAATGGCTATGCATTGTGACAACCAAGCAGCAATATACATTGCCTCCAACTCAGTCTTTCACAAGAGAACCAAGCACATAGAGGTTGATTGTCACAAGGTGAGGCAGATGATGGTTCTAGGAGAGATCTTGCCATGCTATACAAGGAGTGAGGATCAGTTAGCAGATGTGTTCACTAAGGCTGCAAGACAAAAGATATGGAGTCCATCCATACCAGGTTGGGACTCATAGATCTTTTTGTGCCCAGCTAATCCCCTCGCAATAGGGTCTTTACTCTTTTCCTTATAAAGGTTTTATCCCTAAGGACTCAAGGGTTTTCATTGGTAAGGTTTTTAATGAGGAAGACCTTATTGCATTCCAAGCTAGACTTGTTCCACATTGTCTAGCTTGAGGGGGAGTGTTGAGTTGAGAGGTATTAATACATATGAGACTAAGAAGGGAAGTTGATGATGAGTAGAAGTGATGTTGAAGGCTATGTACGGATGAGGTGTACGGACATGTCTTGGTCTGTACACTTGAAGAGAAATGGTGGGAAGTTTAAACACGGAACTTGTGAGACAAGGAAAGAAATGGTTCGAGTGTTTCTGACTGAAGTAGAGGCTTTAAGTGGAAGGAAGGTAACCGTTAGGAGATAAGAAAGAAGAGCCTTTACAGCTGGACTGAGCTGGAAAGGCAAAGGCATCTAGTCCAAAGATGCCTTATGCTCCACGCGTGTATGCATTGCGGACCATGTATTCAAACCGAGGCTCCCTTTCCTTGTTGACTCCACACAAGTATTCAACATCTATAGAAGAAAAACCTTTGTTCTCTCTTGTATATATTATTAAACTCTAATGAATAATAATCTAAGCAATCTTTTGAGTCTTGTTCTCTCTTCATTACTATTCTAAGCTACTCGTAAATCTCATACTCTTCTCATCTGAATCTCTTAATCTGTTCTCTACTTCAATCTTCTTCTAATCTCTTAGATTAACTCACAAATCCTCTAAATCTCTAAAAATATCATCCAAGAGCACTCTGAATTCTCTCTCGTCTAAGCTTTGCCACTGCCTAAACCCTTGATGGCTTCATCTTCATTCTCTGGTAATGGTAAGGAGGAAACAGGTCTTGAACATTCGCTTTTCAGGTCGCTCACATGATCCCCACCTCAAGCTTGAATGTCTAAGGGTTCAAGCTTGAAAGTGAGCCTCACTAAGCTTCAAACCAGAAGCACACCACTACCAACAGCTGCGCTTAAATCAGTGATCCACCATCTGCCTTCAGCTTTAAGTACCCTTGGTTCACCGGTCTTTCTCTTGACTTAAGTGGTGACCTTCTCTTCTTTTGTGTCTCGGACCAGGAGCTCAACATCCTTCTGGAGCGCTTCTTAAATTAGCCTCTACACCACAAGCAACATCCATTGCCCCACACAATGGACTACATCTTTCTCTTGTCTTGGAGAAGGTGTATATACTTGAATTAACCTGAAACAACACTCAACCTCCAAACAAGATAAGATACCTTTGCATTGGGATCAAGACTTGACTAATCTTCAAGCTTGATACACCAATGTCACAAGCCTTGTATTAGTCAGATTCTTATTATCATTAAGATCCTCTAATACAAGCTTCAATTCTTACTGCGTTGCACATTGCAGTTGACTCGTCAAGTGATATCGATCGATGTATGTTGAGGTCTGTCGATCGATTTGGAACAGAGTGTGTCGATCGATATGCAAAGGTTTGCGTCGATCTACACGAGCGTGATCCTCCAAAACTCAATGAGTCTTATACCTCAAAATTGTGTCCATGTAGCTTCTCCTACTTAACCACTTGCCAGAAATCATCATCTAGTATGGCATTGACGTGGTGTTCATAGTTTCATCCCATGTCTCTTAGTCAAGGCTTATTTCCTCTTAACTGCTTCTCCAGACTGAACTACCTGCATCTCAAGCTTCTTTACCTGAGTACCCAAAGTCTCAATCTTTGTGTTCGATTGGTGTAAATAGAATCAATCTTCCCATTGAAATCCACTGTGATCATTTGCTGTGCCTCAAGAACCTGATCAAGCATAGCTTCAATCTTGCTCTCATGAGTCTGTGGTGCTTGATTCTGATAAGATTAATTCCTATAGCTTTTGTTGTTGCTGTAGGGTTTCTGATATTGTGAACTCTGGTTTAATTTGCTTCTCTGACCATTGCCACTGAAGTTCATGTTTCCAACCTGGTTTCCAGACTTGTGAAATCCAGTACCTCCAATGTAATTCACCTCTACCTCAAGGATACATGTTCAGATTACCCTAAGGAGCAATTTACTCTCTCAAATAAGAGATTTATTGTAGTACTTAGGGATCAAATCCGAAAGGAGCTAAGGAACCACTTAAATCTTATCAAGTAACAATACTACGTTGATATTAAATGTAAAATTGAAGTAAACAAGAAAACATGAAATATTAAATATTCTAGTTGAGAAAGATAATTACTAGACAAAATGGAATGAGAGTTTGAACTAATTTGGAAATGTGTTAGACTTAGGGCTTTTATTCAGGTGTTCAAGATTATAATCCTATAGGTGTTAATCAGTTGTTTACATGGTATTAAAGAGCTTAATTATCTTAATAACAGATTTACTAAACTTTCGCTTAATAAATAAGTCTAATGACTAGATTGATACTAATCCAAAAAAGAATGTCCGGTCTGTTAACTTGAAAAAATAAGTGGAGCCAGAGGTTGAGAATTGATGAGGTTTGGGTCTGGTGCAAGTATGGGTGAAACCTCCAGAGATTGTCTAAAAGGCTTTAGAAATGTCTAAAGGTGTCTAGATGTGCTTTGAAGGTTGTACAAAGATAAAGCCAAGTCCAGGAGGGACTTAGAAGTGTTGAGTTGAGATAATATAGATATGAGATAAAGGGATGAGGGAAAGAGAAGCTAGGCGAGTATGGAAAGACACTAGATTGAAAGAAGGCAGTGACTGGTATCTGGATAAGGTTCTTCCTTTCCTTTAGTGAGTAAGTCACTAGATGGAAAGGAGGCAGTGACTAGTATCTAGAGAAGGTTTTTCTTTTGCTATAGTGAGTAAGTCACTAAATGGAAAGGAAGCTATGACTAGTGTTCAGATAAGGTTCTTCCTTTGCTACAGTGGGTGAGTTACTAGATTAGGAAGAAGCTATGACTAGTGTTCAGATAAGGCTCTTCATTTGCTATAATAGACAGACTGGCTGTATTGACCATGTATCTGGATGGATAAGAGGGAAGATACATTGGAACCTATGCTAAACCAACAAGAAGATCAACTTTACCTTGACCAGATTCAAATTCGCCCTCATCCTCACCATCCATTTCAAATGAGAAGATCTCCACCCTTCAAGTCTTATCCATAGCTTATATATGAGCCTCATTGGCGATTTGTAAACCTCAAGTGAGTAAGGGGGATTCCCATCTCCTTCATAATAAAGTGTGCGTGTTCTTGGCTAGAATCTCTCTAATATATGTTGGGGTCAAAATCGGTACGACGGAATCAATAGCCAAAACTCCCCGCAGAAATATAAAAAGAAATCGTTTTATAAAACTCAAAGAACCGTTTTATAAAACTCGAGGAATCGTTTTATAAAACTAAAGAATCGTTTTATAAAACTCGAAGAATCGTTTTATAAAACTCGAGAATCAATTTGTAAAACTCGCGAATCGTTTTATAAAACTCGAAGAATCGTTTTATAAAACTCGAAGAATCATTTTATAAAACTCGAGAATCGTTTTATAAAACTCGAAGAATCGTTTTATAAAACTCGAAGAATCGTTTTATAAAACTCGAAGAATCGTTTTATAAAACTCGAAGAATCGTTTTATAAAACTCGAGAATCGTTTTAGAAAACTCAAAGAATCGTTTTATAAAACTCGAAGAATCGTTTTACAAAACTCGAGAATCGTTTTATAAAACTCGAAGAATCGTTTTATAAAACTCGAAGAATCGTTTTATAAAACTCGAAGAATCGTTTTATAAAACTCGAAGAATCGTTTAATAAAACTCGAGAATCGTTTTATAAAACTCGAAGAATCGTTTTACAAAACCGCGAAAAACCGAAACCGCCGTAAAACGCGAACTAGCTTCGTCCCGGCTAGTTTGCCCAACGGCGAACTAAGCCAAGCCGGCTTAGTTCGCCGGTGGGCGATTTAGCCTCGTCCCGGCTAGTTTGCCCAACGGCGAACTAAGCCATGACCGGCTTAGTTCGCCGTTGGGTGAACTAGTTCCGTCCCGGCTCGTTCGTCCAACGGCGAACTAGGCCATGAACGGCTTAGTTCGTCGTTGAGAGAACTAGCCACGTCCCCGGCTAGTTTGCCGTTGGGCGAACTAGGAGCGTCCCGGACAGTTCACCGACCGGAGAGCTGGACCGGTCCGCTCAGTTAACCGTACGTCAAACCGACCATCTCGAGCCTCGATCTCCCGTATCCCCGATTCAGTGCTTACGTCCTTTGACATGGTCGTGTTCCAAACCACTGTCAAAATGTCTCCCGTTTCGTCTTGATCCGACCTATCATTCGAGTTTTACGATAAAAACCGTAAAACTTTGTTTTCTCCGAAAGAACTCGAGGAAATCGTATAAAACGGCAACAGTTAAACAAAACATCAAACATTGCCTCAACTATACCATTCATTCGAGATTTTTTGCTAAAATCATAAAAACGCGTTTTTAATAAAAACGTCGAGAAAATCGTAAAAGAACGGCCACGATTAACCAAGAAACGAACGTAGCTAAACTCTATGATTAACTCGGGGAATTTACTAAAAGCGGCATTGGATCAGGAAACAAACTCGAATAAAGTCGTAAAACGGATTTATCGTAAAACGGCCCGAAAGGTCCTAAACACGATAAAAGTCCATCTCGCGATCTTAACGAAATCTAACCCGAAGATACGATAACGTTTTGATGGTTTACTCGCAGAAGGAAGATAAATGTCAAGTTTGAAGACAAAAGGCAAGTTTGAAGATAAATAGAAGATTTCCGCGAGAGAAAAGGAAGGATCAAGAAAAATGGAAGATTCCCGATAAACTCGAATTCAGGCGAAATGGAAAGACTAAAACCGCCTTAGAGGGAGTATATAAGCAAGAGGGATAGGGCAGAAGCAGGGACACGATTTTTAGAGCTTTCACCACCAAACTTAGCATTTAGAAATATTTCCGTTTTCTGTTAGCGAGCTGCGTCTCAACTAGGGTTTCATTCTTAGACTTCTAAAGTTAAAGCTACTCTCGTTGTAACAGTTCTTACGCAGATTCGGAATAAGAACCTTCTTGCCCTCAATCTCGTTCATTCTCTTTTTAATTTTAAGTTCATCGTTTTCTTAATTATCATTGTGCGGTTCTGCAGATAGCCGGGTCCTCTGGAAACTTAGGGTTTACTCAAAGTTTCCTTATTTACGACTTATTGACAGTAGGTGAATTTTGGTTCCCACAATATCTCACTTTCTTAAACATAAATCTCCTAATCTATCTTATACTCTCTTATACATCTCGATTCTGGTCTTGATACACACATATCATCAGACCATTCCATAACAACTTTAAGACCTTTCTTGCCTTGTAAAGGAGTGTACTTCATCACTAACCTACATAGTCTCAGCTCTGATAAAATCTTACATGGTATCAGAGCCAGGTTCATCAGAACCTGAGCTTTAAGCTTCTGCAAACCTCACACTCTCTTCTCAGCTCAAATCCAAACCCTTGAAGACAACAAATCCGAGTTTAGTTTCTCCATGAAGAAGAAGACTGAAGCTGGCGTATCTCTCATCCTTTATCATGCCTATATTAACGGAGAGCTTTATTGGAAGCAGAGGTGTATGAAGATGCCTGGCGAACCTCATCCAAGGTGCCTTGTCAGAGAGCTTTCCTCATGTCTTTCAAGAAGAACGCTGTCCAGAAGATGGTGATTGGTACTATGAAGAAAGGAGGTGGGTGGCGACCCAGACTTCAAGATCCAACAAAAGTCTTGGCGGTTTCACATAAAGACTAAGGAACCAACCTGGTTCCTTGAGTAAGCGATTCTTTAAACCATCTTGATAATGAGATTGTGATAATTAGTGTTGCTGTGTGTTAAGTTGTGTGATTAAAACCTGAGGATATTGTGATGATTGCTTGATGATTTAGTCTTGAATATGTCCTAGAATGCTTAATAAGTCTTGTTTGGTGTATGTGAATTTAAAAATGCGTTCTCCAAATCTTAATGTTGCATAATATGATATTGAATAGTTTGTTCTGAATCTGTGTGCATACATGAATAGAAACTGATTAAAGCATAGCATTGTTCTGATGGTTCATAATAGTATTGCTCAGCCTTGGTTCTTGATAACTTGTGTTGCTAAGAAGCTAGATTAAATGTCTTATCCAGTGTGCTTGCATTAGAATAACTAAAGGTTGTTGCATATTGATTATGAAGTTGCCTAAATGTATTGACTTGATTCTGGATAAGAACTTGCTTGCATTTAGAGAATGAAAAGCTTGCATTAAATGAATCTTAATGTAATAAGAGGTCATCTAAGTGAAATGCTAGTGAGACATTGGTACAAACCAATGCATTATGTCTTATATTGGCTGTAGTTTGGGTGATGTTTCAGGTTCACATGATGTTCTCTTAGTTCATCACCAAACCAAGTTGGAAGAAGAAGACCGAGTGGTCATCACTTAAGTCTGGAAGAGACTGATGACTATAAGGCATTGGAGTTAAAAGAGAAGGGGTGATCAGTGGTTGAATGCACAGTCCATGTATATGGTGTGCTCCTGATCTTAAGGCTCATTAAGGCTCAATTCAAGCTTGGACACATAGCAAATCCAAGCTTGAGGAGGGGAACAAAGTGAGCCACCTAATGATCCTTAAGCTCAATGAACTTTGGTACTCAAGGCAATTGCATGCTGATCTAGGAGAAGCCGTAGTGAGGGAAGAAGAATGTCACTCAACAAGCTTAGTGAGGAGTGCTTGTTGAGTGGACTGAGGTAACTCCTCAATGCAATGGTAATGAAGTGGAGATCAAGCATCAAGTCTGAAGAAGATGGTGGTGCCCTCGACAAGACTATCATGAAGTTAACATGCGCTCACCGTTCAAGGTTGGACCTCCGTATACTCAGTCTCAAGCTTGAGGGGGAGTGTGGATGAGCTTGCATGATAAGAGAAGGAGCTGATAAGCTTAGTGAGTGAGGATATAAGTGGTGGATCAAAGGAACCACTCCTCACCATCTAAATAAGGGAGTAAACCTAATCTTATCTCTTTAATATATACATGATAGGTTTATCTCTTGAGAACTGATACACTTGTGGAATGATGTATCAGGTACCTTACTTGGATACTCAAGGAGATTTCAAGAAGATAGGCGTGTGGTCTGACCAGAAAGAGAAGGCAAGAAGCCAAGAGAGAAGGGAAGACACAAGAAGAGATCCGAGAAGGTGTTGGTGATGTGCAATGAAGCCATTGAGTTGCACATCACGGTTAGGCCATGATCCAGGGTTTTTGTGTGTCCATCACACTGATGAGAACACAAAGACCCACTGGCCAATCCCTAGCCTTGAAGGCTCTACTCTTTTTCTTACAAGGCCAAGCTTGAAAAGTTTTTAATGAGAGAGTTCTTCAAGGTCCCAAGCTTGACTTAGGGTCTCTAAAGTCAAGCTTGAGGGGGAGTGTTAACTTGAAGAATAAGTGGGAGCCAAAGTTTGAGAATTGATGAGGTTTGGGTCTGGTGCAAGTATGGGTGAAACCTCCGGAGATTGTCTAAAAGGCTTTAGGAGTTTCTAAAGGTGTCTAGAAGTGCTCTGAAGGTTGTGCGAAGATAAGGCCAAGTCCAGGAGGGACTTAGAAGTGTTGAGTTGAGATAATATAGAAATGAGATAAAGGGATGAGGGAAAGAGAAGCTAGGTGAGTATGGAAATACACTAGATGGAAAGAAGGCAGTGACTAGTATCTGGATAAGGTTCTTCCTTTCCTTTAGTGAGTAAGTCACTAGTTGAAAGGAGGCAGTGACTAATATCTGGATAAGGTTTTTCCTTTGCTATAGTGAGTAAGTCACTAGATGAAAAGGAAGCTATGACTAGTGTTCGGATAAGGTTCTTCCTTTGCTACAGTGGGTGAGTTACTAGATGAGGAAGAAGCTATGACTAGTGTTCAGATAAGGCTCTTCCTTTGCTATAATAGACAGACTGGCTGTATTGACCATGTATCTGGGTGGATAAGAGTTAAGATACATGGGAGACTATGCTAAACCAATAAGAAGATCAGCTTTACCTTGACCAGATTCAAATTCGCCCTCATCCACTTCAGAAACTTGTAAAGCTTATATATTCGCCTCATTGGCGATTTGTAAACCTAAGTGAGTAAGGGGGATTTCTCATCTATTTCATAATAAAGTGTGTGTGTTCTTGGCTAGAATCTCTCTACTTCTCCCTTTCTTAAACCTAAATCTCCTAATCTATCTTATACTCTCTTATACATCTCGATTCTGGTCTTGACACACACACATATCATCAGACCATTCCATAACCACTTAAAGACCTTTCTTTCCTTGTAAAGGCGTGTACTTCATCAATAACCTACACAGCCTCAGCTCTGATAAAATCTTACACAGTCAATAACAGTGTCGATCGATTATTCTATAGGAATATCGATCGATAGACTTTACTCAACCTCGATTGATTTCCAATGGGAATATCAATCGATGCGGCTAGTCAAGCGTTATACGCGAGTTAATCTATACTCACTATGGACCCTCTAGATCAAGCGTTCGCCTTTTCTCTGTAGTAAGAATCCAAGATTAATAAGTTGTATTCAGGATAATCAGAGTTGTCTAAGGTTGCTTAAAAAGTCTAAAATTCCTAGATTCAGGTTTCTAGTTAGCAAGTCTAGAACATAAGCATTAGGAACATCCTATTAATGAAAACCACAACAAGCGATCCCATAGTTAGGGCTAATCCCACTAACCTATATCAATCTTAATTCTAACAAATGAATTACTCAGACATAGCTAAGCAAATCATAACACAAGCAAGATAATAAAACTTCATAATTATAGATAGATAGAAATCAATGAAGTTCTAATCACAAATCTCTATGTTGATCTTCTCTCCCAAACTATAAATCCTAAAAACCTTTTGATGTGTAAAACAAATATAAGAAAGCTCTCTCTGCCTCTTATACTTTGGCAAAGTATATAAACCTAGGTTAAAACTCATCAGGGGCATAATTTTATTTTGGTGAAGTCTTGGATTTCAAGTTGGTTATCTCGCGAATTGGTCTTCTGCGCCTTTGGCATTGATCAATGCAGCAACGTGCACATTGATCGACGTGAATCATTCCGTGTCGACCTCGTTGTCTTGGTCGATTCCAAATCGAGTGATTTCTCTTATTCTCCCTAAAATGCTCCAAAAATATCACTTTCTTCCAAAATACTCCCGAACCTATAAATATGCTTAAAAGCTTCTATAATATAATAAATAGTTATCAAAACGTCAGTATACTATGACTAAAAGTGGGTCAAAATCATGGTATATCAATCTTTAGCTGATCAGACTTCCTAAGAAGTTGGTTAACAACATCAAACTTTGCACTCACTTCCTCCATATGATCCTTCCCAAGGAATGCAACAGATTTCTTCCTCTAAGAGTTAGTGTTCTTGCTGCTGCTGGATGCCAAGTGTTCAATAAGTCTTACAGCCTCCTCGTTTCCTAGTGTTGAAGTTCCCTTTGCTTGATCTATCAAGAGCCATCTGATACCTCAAAGCGATACCTCTAAAGAAAGTGTTGAGGAGCTGCACCTCATTGAATCCATGGTGTAGACAGTCTCGCTGATAAAATTTGAATCTGATCCAAAATTCTTTGAAGGACTCTCCAGTCTTATGTGCAAAAATAGCAATCTTGCTCCTCAGTTCTCCAGAATGTGCCTCATCAAAGAAGTTACGCATGAATGCGTTCTTGATGTCAGTCGAGGATTTAAGAGATCCTGGTGGTAGCTGCTTGAGCCAATGCGAAGCCTCGCCAGCAAGTGAGTACTTGAAGAGCTTGAAAAGTAGGTAATCCTCAAGGATTCAATTGACTCTTAGGATGCTCGTGAAATAGCCCACAATAGGGTATATGTGCCATGAGTGTGTACTACTGCGGCTTCAGCTCGAAATTATCCCTCTGGATGTTTGGAAGACGAATAGCTAACATGTTGGCATAGTACTGATCTTGACGGTTGTAGTCAGCCAAGGTCTTCGATCGAGCAGCCTTATCTACAGGTTGATCAGCTCCTTAAGCATCAGTATCAAGCTCAGCGATTACAGTCCCCTGATCATCTAGTTTCTGACCTGCTACATTATGCAGATGGCCCTCCTGATCATGCAGGTCTCCATTCTCATCTGGTATAAGAATTAAAATCTCAACCATGTCTCGCGGTTGAGTATTGATTTTTGTATGAGGTGTGGTATCGATCGATGTTGGGTGAAGAAAATTGGTCGACGATGAAGTGTTGATGTCGATCAAGAGATGAATCGGTTGACGGTGGGTGGCAAAAATTGGTCGATGTACGAGCGTTGATATCGATAAGTCTAGAATGTATGGCTTTGTGGATTGAGCATTCCAAGCTTGCAGGATCTTCTGAGAATATAATTTTTTTTTCCTTGATGCTTCTGGTACCGCTGGGCATGCACTTGAAAAGTCAAGAAAAAATTTCTATGAAAAAAGGGGGTTTAGAGAAGAGTAACGTAGAATTATAAGACTAAATCTAATGGTGATCAAAGCTCTCCACCAACGGCGTCAAATTTGATATCACTCAAATTACCCTACAGAGCGAATTAGTCTCTCAAAAAGAGGTTCAGCTGTAGTACTTAGAGATTGAATCCACAAGGAGCTAGGGAACCAATTAAATCTAATCAGAGTGAATAAGACTAGGTTGGTTTATTAAATTAAAGGAAATAGCAGTGTAGTAATCCTAATTGAGCAAGACAATTGTTCTTACTAAATTGATTAAAGTTTTGAAACTTAATTGGAAAGACTTAGAATTTTTATTTAGGTATCAAGGATTATAATCCTATATGTGTTTATTAGTTGTTTGCAATGATATTAAAGTGCTCAACTACTTAATAACAAATTCATCAGCGCTTGACATTTTGAATGAGTTTATTAACTAGATCTATTGACCCAAATAAGGATGTTCGATCAATAGCAGTGTCAATCGATTATTCTAGAGGAATATTGATCGATACACCTTTCACTATGTCAACCGATTATCCGATGGGGTTATCGATCAACATGATTATAGTTAAGCTTTATGCGCAGGTTGAACAATGCTCACTAAGGTTCCTAGATCAAGTTCTCACTATACTCTCGCAAATCTTAGCTTAATATAATAGATTCAAGACAGTAATGTTTAAAGGTTGCTCAAACATCCAAATTCCTTAGATCAAGTTTCTAGGTAGCAATTCTAGAACATAAGCATGAAGAACATTCTATTAATAAATATTACAAATCGTAATTCTATAGTTGAGACTAATCCCTTTAACCTATTTAAACCTTAAACCTAACAAGTGAACTACTCAGACATGGCTAAACAATTTATAACACAAGCAAGGTAAATAAACTGCATAATAGATGATAGATAGATAATAATGGAGTTCCAGTTACAAATCTCTCTGGATCGTCTCTCGAACTCTAAAAATTCTAAAAATCGTTTGCTGTAAAAATAAGAATACAAGAAAGCTCTCCTTGTCTAAGACACCATGGCAAAGTATAAATACTTAGGTTAAAACTCATCTGGGGTAATCTTGTAATTTGATGAAGTCTTGGGCTTTAAGTCGCCTAGGTCACGAACTGGCCTTGCGTGCTTTGATATTGATGGGTGTCCCAGAGTGTGCATTGATCAATTTTAATCACTCTATGTCGACCTCATGTGTTGGTCGATATTCAATTCGGATGATTTTTCTAATTCTCTCCAAAATACTCCAAAAACATCACTTTCTTTCAAAGTATTCTTTAACCTATAAATATGTTTTAAAAACTCTATAATATAATAAATAGACATTAAAATACTTATATACCATGACTATAAATGGGTCAAATTTATGGTATATTAATCATAAACATCCAGAAACATTATAAATGTACCACCGGATCAATAGTCGTACAAATGCATGAGCGTTTTTGGGTTAAAACTAGCTTCGTTGCAAGGGAAGACAACACTACTACGGTCAAGGGACAGTAGAACACAGGCTTTCGTAAATCTCAAAATAGATCATCTCGAAAACCTTTTATCGCCTCTATATCGCCTTTGGGGTTTGACGCACTTTAAACACATGGACTACTTCAAGTAAAAAACATTTATTAAAAACTAGGTTTTTTCTATATCATTTACGGTGATAAACTTTTAAAAGTTAAATTATATTTAAAACAAAATTTATTAATATTATATATTTTATTATTTTAACTATTATTTAATAGAAATTTGATCTAATTAAACATAAAATTTAGAAAAAGTAAATTTGTTTGTATTAAATTATATTCAATAATGTATACGTAATATATTTAAAACTAGAATCTTATAATTTTTTAACTTTATTTTTTAAATATATTAAACCAACTTGTATTAAATTACTGAGAAAATTAATATAAAAATTGTATAGTTATTAAAAATTATAACTAAACAATATTTATAAAATTATCGATATCTAAAAGAAACTCATGATATTACGATTAAAAAATTATTTTTTAAAAAAAAATGTAAACAATTTTGAAATATTTGTTATAAAATTGTATAATTTAAAAATTAATATTAAATAACATTTTAAAATTCATAATGCATATTTCAATATATTTATTTTTATTTATGATTTGATTTATGAGTTACTACCATATTTTACGAAGTTTATCAAAAATATAAATTAACATTAAATGTAATATATCAGTTATAGCCATATTCTATAAAATTTACCAAAAATATATATCAGCAATAAATGTAATTTGCTATGTCATATTTAACTATAAGCCATGTCATCAATCTTATTAGCCATGACATCATTTTTTTGTAAAAGTGATTGTAGCGAGAAAATGTGACAAATCACTTCGAAAATAATATATAGGGGTGCAATTTTATTGTTATAGATTTGTTGTAGTACCAATAATATTTTATATGAAAAAAGAATTATATGGTAATAAAAATCATGTATTTAGAAGGAATATAGTGTGATATTTTAATTTATAATTTTATTTGGATTGTTTCTTGTCAACAGTAAAACGCCACGTTGCCACATAGTTGCAAATGTTAGAAGAAAACTGTGGTTGACCTTAGCCATGAAATAAAACATTATCCAGAATCTAACATTTCCACCAATCCTTCACGTTCCCGATCCAAACAAACACAAGAAAATGCAAGAGAATCTCCATCACTGAGCACACACTCTTTCTATAGAAAATGGAGACCCTTCTCTCTCCTTGTTCTTTCTCTCCTCCTCTCATTCCCAAACCATCATCATCCCATCAATCCAGACTCACAAGTTCTTCTTCTTTCTTGGCTCTATCGAATTCCACTGTCTCCGGCCCGAAACACATTTCCAGCCAGTTTAGTGCTAAACCAGACGCTTGGTTAAGAGATGCAAAGCAAGGACTAGCTGCTCTAGCTCTATCTCTAGCTCTTAGTTTCTCACCTGTTGGCACTGCCGTAGCCTCTGAGTTCAATATTCTGAACGATGGTCCGCCCAAAGAAACTTACGTTGTCGACGACGCTGGTGTTCTTAGTCGAGTCACGAGATCAGATCTGAAGAAACTTTTGTCTGATCTTGAATACAGAAAGAAACTCCGACTCAATTTCATCACTGTCCGAAAGCTCACTGTGAGTTTCGTTTTATGATAAATATATATGTGTGAAACGAAATTTGAACCGGAACCGGTATTGTGTTAACTGCAGAGTAAGGCAGATGCGTTTGAGTATGCAGACCAGGTTTTGGAGAAATGGTATCCTTCGATTGAAGAAGGCAACAATAAGGGTATTGTTGTTTTGATCACTAGTCAGAAGGAAGGAGCCATTACTGGTGGTCCAGCTTTCATTGAAGCTGTTGGTGAAAAGATTCTTGATGCTACCGTCTCGGAAAATCTTCCCGGTAACTTTTCCTCCCGGTCGGGTATAGAGTACACCGCAATGTTAGAATTTCAGAATAGAGATGCTGAAACTAAGATTCTTTTTCAAAGGTGGATTTGTGTGGGTTTAAAAATAAAACTGACCAAAATAGAACCTATTATTTGTAGTCTCCGTGGTTTTTATTGGACATGATGAGAGTTTGAGTATATGATGGTGCAGTACTAGCCACGGACGAAAAATACAATGAGGCAATATACAGCAGTGCAAAACGGTTGGTTGCAGCAATAGACGGTCTCCCGGATCCCGGTGGTCCAGAAGTGAAGGATAACAAGAGAGAATCAAATTTTAAAACCAAAGAAGAAACCGAAGAGAAGAGAGGACAGTTCAGTCTTGTCGTTGGAGGTTTGCTGGTAATTGCCTTTGTTGTTCCCATGGCTCAGTACTATGCTTATGTATCCAAGAAGTAGTGTATTGGCTCACTCTCGTATATACCAAACTGGGCCAGGTCATAACATTGCTACCAACCCGGTTTTATCATGATTTGTTTTTGTTATGGTTTCTTGGTATATCGGTATTTGAGCAATATAGGTATATAAATACACAATATGACAACAAAACCGAAATAATGGTTGAAACCAACCAATAGGGACATCACTTTATTAAAATTTTATGTTTAGAAGAAATGGCATTGAGCTGAAAACGGTGGGTGGGAATACTTCCCGGTTAAAATTTGATTTGAATCGAAATGGTTTGCGGCTTCAGTATAGTGAATCCCGTTCCAATTTACAATCTCAGAACTATCATTAAAAAACTAGCCTATAGAAGATTTGAAACAAACTAAAACCTGAAACAGTAGAAATTTGTTGTTAAACCAAAATAACGAACATTTCTTAACACTGTATGAACAAAAAGTGTCAATTTAGGACTAAAATAGTTAATAATTCTGACCGAATCGAGAATAATTAGCAATGAGACAAGATTTGATAGAGAAGATATCAACATAAGTTACATTTGAATCAGAGAACTGGGCTTGAAATTTGTTGGAGAGGGGAAAGAGTTAAAGATTAAAGACTTTGGCTGTTTGGTTATGGGAATGATATCATTCAAATTACCCTAGAGAGTGACTTACTCTCTCAAATAAGAGATCAACTATAGTATTTAGGGATCGAATCCACAAGAAGTTAGAGAACCAATTAAATCTAATCAAGTAATAATTCTAGGTCAAGATTAGCGTAAATTTACAGTATGAGATTAAACAATAAATGGTAGTATCTTAATTGACCAAAGTAGCACTAAATTGATTGAGTGTTGAAACTTAATTGTAAAGGCGTTAGATTTAGGGTTTCTATTCAGGCATTGGAGATTATAATCCTATATAGGGAAACCGGTGTACCATTTGAGTGTCAGGTCCATCCTAATCGGGTTTGGGTGATCTTGGTTAACGAAAACCAGCCCCATTCGCGTAATATTGACGATCGGTTCGGGGGCTATACGGTTCGGGTCGGGGTTGGTAAAATGTCGGGGAACCGGTATAACCCGGAATACTTTCAGTATCGGGTTTGAGTTGGTATTTCGGTTCATAATTATACTACTTATAGCGAATGTAACCAATACAAAACAAAATAATTTCTAACTTGCGATGCGAGTAAGCGACAAAAGCACAGAAATAAGACATACAAAATGGTCAAAACTCCGAAGGCGAGACTGAATAAAAAGAAACACCTTTATTGTTGATAATATATTAAAATGAGAACAACGTATCAACTCAGACAATGCAAACAAAGCTAAAGCCATAACCAAATTCTTAAAACAAAAATGAGAAACATTATTCAAACTTCAAAGAAATGAAAACCAAATACAGAAAACTTCAAGCTCCATGCTTCAACCTTCAGCCGCCTTCTTCTACTTCATGCTTCGACCTTGAAGCTTCAATCATCAAGCCGTTGGGCTTGAAACTCTTCAACATGAAAACAAAGCATAAGAAACCAGCTAGATAAACACATACATTACATAAGATAATAAACAAAAACTAAGTGAAGAGAACACATACCTTTCTGAAGTCGATTAAGTAACTCCACATCAGCAACCATTTAATCATTTGTAGTGACTTGTTCACTAGCCTTGATGTCAGCATGCATCCATTGCTCAGTACACATGAGAACTTCTATCATGTAATCAGTTAAACAACTCCGATATGGATCCAAGATCCTACCACTTGTGCTAAAACCACTTTCGGATGCCACTGATGAAACTTGCATGGCGAGGAGATCTTTTGCCATTTCAGCAAGCACATGATACTTCATCTTGTGAACTTTCCACCAAGAGAGAATGTCAAACTAAGTACCAAGCAAATGGTTAGGAATTTCAACTACCTCCTTCAAGTACACTTCAAGTTCATCCCTTGTATCTTCTCCCTTTTCAGCAACCAGATCCTTGTACACACAATCCATCATCTCATAACCAAAATCTTCAACCACCAGCTCCATTCTATCCATGCCTTGATCTTGCGACTCAGGAGTAGGCTGAGAAGATGATGCCGGATTTGACTGAGTGGCTTGTCCAGTAGACACTCTGAAATTTGTGTTATACTCCTTGAACATACACTCGAGAAGATACCAACAGATTTAAGCTTTGCATTAGACTCTAAGCTCTCTTTCTCATAGAGTTTCTCAAAGCACAGCTTTAAAAATTGTATCTTCTTCCTTGGATCAAAAACTGTGGCTAAAATCAGCATCTTGTTGACACTCTTAATACCATCCCAGTACTTCACAAACTTCTGCAACATCTCTGCTGCTTTGACCTTCGACTCAGAACTGAAGCTGTTGGAAGGGCAGTGAGGTTTCTTTTTATGGTCACTATCTCTTCATAGCACTTGTACGAATTCACCTAGGATGAGGCAGAAACAACCAAAGTGCTGTTGTAAAATACTATCAGAAACCTCTTAAGCTTCACAACAGCACTCCAGTGTCTCAATGAGGGCCGTCAACACCTCTTAACCCCATTTTCCATCTCCAAAAAATAATCATTATACAACCTATCTTCTACCTCCATCCTATCAAATGCAGTTTTAAGCTGAAGAGCCCTAGACAGCATAAGGAAGGTTGAATTCCATCTAGTCTTAATATCCATAGGCAAGCTACCACGGCTCATTCTTCCAGTGGTGACTTTAAGATCAAATGCATTAAGCCTAGGTGTTGAAAAACGAACATACTGAATAGTGTTCCTAATGGCTAACACGTTTTCTCCTACCTTGGCTAAACCCTCCTTAGAAATTAAGTTAATTATGTGAACACAACACCTCATCTGCAAGAAACTCCCATCTAGAACTAAAGCCTCAGGGGAAACATCACTAAAATTCATATGGAATCTCTTAATGATAGAAGTATTAGCAGTTGCATTGTCTACTGTGCAAAATACCTTCTCATTGCCCCCATTCAGCTAAATACTCCAAGAGCACAGTTGAAATTGTCTGACCCTTATGGTCCATCACATACTTGAAGCCTATGATGAGCTCTTCAACTGCCAAGTTGCATCAACGAAGTGGGCAGTTATGACCATGTAACTTGCACCTGTTACAAATTAAACAAAAAAAATGGTTATATCAGATACGTGGAACAATGAAAACCTTAAATAAAACTAAAAAACAAACAAACATGCTTATATGAGATACCTGGAACAATGAACAGCTTAAATAAAATTAAAAAAACAAACAAACGCTTATAAATAGAACAACGAACAACTTATTATTCTATATGAATATCAATCGATTCACTTCTCATGATGTCGATCGATTTCCGATAGGAATATCGATCGATGAGGCTAATTAAGCTTTATGCGCGAGTTAATATATACTCACTATAGATTTCTAGATCAAGCTCTCACCATGTTTCTAGAAAATCCTAGCTTAATAGAATTGATTCAGGAAGTCAATATTGTTTAGCTCTCGCTATAACAATCCAAATTCCTAGATTCAGGTTCCTAGTTAGCAAATCTAGGACAGAAGCAGTAAGAACAATTCTATTAATGAATACCACAACAAGCAATCCTATAGTTGAGGCTAATCCCTCTAACCTATTTGAACCCTAAACCTAACAAGTAAATTACTGAGACATAGCTAAACAATTCATAACACAAGCAAAGTAAATAAACTTAAAAAATAGATAGATAGATAATAATGGAGTTCCAATCACAAATCTATCTGGATCTTCTCTCCAACTCTAAAAATCTTAAGAAACCTTTTTGTTGTGAAAAATAAGAATACAAGAAAGTTTCTTTTTCCTAAAACACCTTGGCAAAGTATAAATACTTAGGTAAAAATTTGCCAGGGGCATAATTGTAATTTGGTGAAGTCTTGGGCTTCTATTCGACTGGGTCGCGAATTGGTCTTCCGCGCCTTCGGTATCGATCAATACTGCGAAGAGCATATCGATCGATTATTAACACTCCGTGTCGACCTCAATGTCTTGGTCGTTATCCAAATTGAGTGATTTCTCTACTTCTCTCCAAAATGCTCAAAAACATCAGTGTCTTCCAAAATACTCCTAAGCCTAAAAATATGGATCAAATTCTCCCATGACACACATAGGTTTGAAAAATTCTAAAATGACCCTCTCCTTATTTGTATTTATTTTACATTAAAATTTAATTACAAAACAAATGTGAATAACTAAAAAACCAGAAGATATCAACTTATTTACAATCCACGCCACTATTATCCTACCCAAAATCCGACACGTTTCCTGACCCAAAACACGACCCATTTGTAACCCTAAATCCCCAAATCAAAACACAGTCTGTTTCATCTCTCACAATCTAATTTTGGTTTTCTTGTTCTTAACCCAAATCTATGCTTGTTTTCTTGTTATTATCCCAAATTGATCAACATACTATTGTCCTTAATTGATTTCTTCTTTTCTAAAACGTATTTCATCTTCATTATGTAAAAATCGCGACATGGAAGAACACAGAGTATTACTAGTACAACTAGTACAACTCGAATTAGTACAACTAGTACCACTCTAAACAGTATAACTAGTACAACTAGATGAATATAATCAGTATAACTAGGTTGAATATAACCAGTATAATTGGTACAACTAAAAAATGTATAACTAGTACAATTTTGCAATTAATATGGTGATATTTGGTTATTGTTTTCAGCGTATGAATGATGCTATCAGTAGAATGATATAGAACCAATGAGACATGTTGGTCTAATCGTTTCCCCGCTTGCATGTGTCAAAATAAATAAATAGTTTGCTTTCAATAATATTTGATTAGGATAAATTATTTTTTACATGTTGTATTAGTTATACTAGTTGTACCATTTCTGAAAAAAAATTATCTTCATTTTTTTTGGTCTTAAAGTCCGAAGAAAACAACTGTGGATCCGGACAAGATGCAATTGAAAAACATTAAGAAGAATATACTGCAAAATGATGTACGACCATTATGAAAGCGAACGGGTGATAGGCTTCTCACCCCCCCCCCCTCCTCAACATCCATTTTCTTTATACAGATATGAAAATAAGCTCTGTTCGAAAACGCGGCGCCTAAGACCAATTATTCACCGGAAAATCGGTCGTCGGCCTCTGGCCGCCGCGATCCTGGGTCTTATCGGACCAAAACTCGGCTATCTTAAAAAAACTCAAGATTTTGTGCATTTAAATTTGAAAATCGAAGGTTCCTTAGTAGATCTATCACTTCTAGTTAGAAATACAAAAGAAAATGAAAAAAAACAATGAAGAAAAGGAAAAAAATAAGGGAAGCGGCCGCCATAGTTAGGGTTTGTTCAGATACATGAAGAAGATGATGATTTTGAAATGTCATTTTTACCCCTCATTAACATTTTGAGTTAACAAATGATTTTTGAAATGTCATTTTTACCCCTCATTAACGTTTTGAGTTAAAAAAAAAAAACAAAATACCAGCTGCCAAGCTTTGAACTCTGGTTATTTGTAAGATTATTAGGCGGGCTGACCACTGAACTATACCGAACCTTTTTTTTTTACTTACAACATATAATATATAACTATAATAACTATATAAAACATCTAAAACTAGGCCCCAATTAATCCCGCTTAATCCCCGATTTTCTTGTTAGGCGCTAGGCCCAACTCAACCGCCCGACTAATGCCTAGCGTAATTTTGAACAGAGAAATTAAGATAAGTAATAGAGCAAGTATAAATGTATATACAATGAAAACATGGTGAAACTTACATATTTCGATATGAATAAATGACATACCAATGATTTTAAGAATGATTTTGTATAGGCATTATACATACTTGGAATATATTTTAATGTTATCAATAAAAATATACCTTCATCTGGAAAATAAAGTCTAGAAGATAAAAATTACAAAAAAGTAGATTAATATGATTGGTATAAATGGAATAACTAATATTACTACGGGACATATATGTATGACTGGTCTAACTAGTACAACTATGTTCTTTAATAACACATAGTTGTACCGGTTTTTTGGTTATGCAAGTTTGTGCATAGTTTTATTTTGACAGTGAAATTAAAAAACTTAGTTGCACTACATAAGAAATAAATATATAACCTATTTGATATCACATATAATAGAGTTATTAATTTTGTTAAAATGCATTCGGTGTATATTTTTGAAAATATAGTGGATAAACAAGTAAATAAACCTTTAAAGTATAATGTGAAACATGAAAACTTATGAGACAGTGTAATAATTGACAAAAAAATTCTAACAAATTAAAATAGTTAGGAGACACCATTATAAACACACACAAATTAAGTCAGTTGATTTCTTTTTCGTATGGGAAACTAAATGGAATTTATAAATTTCAATAATAAGTTGAATCAGTTATACTAGTATTACATATCTTGTATGTAATAAGAAGTTGTACCAGTATGTATTTGTACAATTGTATACATAGTTGTAGCAAGTTTTGGGTGTACAAGTTTGTACATGTAGTTGTATTCTGGTTAAGAATTTGAAATATGTAGTTGTGCCAAATAGTAAATAAATAAACCTCAGTTGTACTACTTTAATATATTTACATACCTATAACCACATACTATGAAATCATTAATTTTATTAAAATATATTCGATCTATGTTATTCAAAAATATAGTGAACGAAACAGTAAACAAACCTTTAAAACTTATGTGATTGCGTAATAATTTTGAAAATTGTTAAATTTTAAATAAGTAGGATGGACCATTCTATGGATCGTTCAACTTGTCTAGTCTGCTATTATTTTCATATAGAAAACTAAATGGAATTTGAAAATCTCTTAATTGAAAAAGTTGTACCAGTATTTTATGTATGGTATATAAAATAGT
Source organism: Eruca vesicaria subsp. sativa (assembly GCA_932364175.1). Classification (NCBI taxonomy): domain Eukaryota; kingdom Viridiplantae; phylum Streptophyta; class Magnoliopsida; order Brassicales; family Brassicaceae; genus Eruca; species Eruca vesicaria. The sequence goes on from CAKOAT010619599.1 coordinate 322,069, forward strand.
TATACTAGTATCAAAATATGATAGCAAAATTAAAAAAAAATTAGTTGCATTTCATAAAAACTAAACATACTGCATTTGTACAACTTATATTCGTTTACAAACATGGTATCGCATATTATATTAATGTTTTAAAAATACCTTTGGTTTATGTTTTTAGAAAATATGGTGAACTAACAAACAAAACAAAATGTTACCATCTTTTTCTTAATCATATTAGTGTTTTAATTTGCATTTAGGCATCAAGATTGCATATATATGTTCATTTGTGTAAATAGGGGCTGGATTGAACTATTAAAAAGTTTGGGGCCAAAATCAAGGTTAAATTTTACATTATTAAAATATGGGGTCAAAACAATGTTAACAAAAGACGAGGGACCACTTTGAAATCAATAGGAAGTCTGGAATATGGGATTGAAATATTTGGGGTTGATTCACGAGGACTTTTCTGCTAATTCAAAAGGTTTGGGGTTAAAACGTAATAACCAAAATGTGAAGGATCAGATGTGCAAATACTCCAAAGCCCACCATTGCTAGTCGTGGTTGAGCTCTCATTACGATTCCGGATCTGATGGCTACGACGGCAAGGTGTTGACGAAAAATTAAGCTTGACTGTGATTCCAGTTCAGAGAAGACGCAGATGACTGGTGGCGTTGTTGGAGCAAAGCAGCGACGATGAAGCAAGACAAAACCGTAAAGGTTGATCGCGGCAGATCTGAGCACTAGAGATGAGAAGAGACATCGATTCATGGACAGCATACATTGTGGTGTGTATGAACGAAATGCGGATGATCACCTTGTACGGCGAACTGTCACAAGTTTGGGCATTAGCAAAAAAAAAAAAATTCTTAAAAAAAAAAAATTTAATTCATTTAAAAACAAGTGTAGTTTTGATATTTCATCTGAATGGGATCATATAGATAGAAATAGGTTGTCGGAGAATATTTGTGTAGGGTTGTGTCCCATAAGAGATTAAAGTCCTATAAATATACTTAAAAGCTTTTATAGTATCATAACAGTTATAAAAACACTAATATACCATGACTAAAAGTGGGTCAAAATCATGGTATATTAGGGAACTAGCACATATAAACTCATAAAGCATATTGAATAGATAGGTGAAACCATAATTTGAATGATTCTCGCCCTTTCCTTTTGACAACAACTATCCACTCTACTTAAAATGAAGAAGAAACATCTGATTCTGAAAGCCAAATCGGTGGTACATAATCCACATATAGCATAGCTGATGATGACCGTTGAACATCTAGTGTAAGCTTGTCCACCATAATTTTATGTTTCCTTGGTATATGATGGATGGTAAAGTTGAGAAAGAATTCTATATACATCTCTAGAATTTGTCCATTTGGGACGTGAAGGTCGGCTATTATTCAGGTGTAGACATACCACCTTCACTAGTTGAGAATAGTTTGTTGCAAACACTACATCTGAAATCTGTACGATGTTTATACACTTCACAGGCCAAATCAAATCTACACACTCAGTGTGTAAAGGTGAAAGACTTCTCTGGATGTTCATTGCCCCCATAATCTGATCTTCAGTGCCTCTCAAGTTGCAGAATTGATATACCTTATTATTTACCAGTTTTAGACAATATTATTGACCCCATTTGGAGTCTATTATGTGTGTCTAGGCTATGTTTTATAGTATTTACAGGTCCATGTACGTTTTGGAGTTATGTGGAGTACATGGTGCATTTTGAATGAAGAAACCAGTAGTTGACAAGAATCATCCAAGTTAGAGTCGACATCGAACGACAGAGACATATAGGCGTCAAACAATCGTCACCGCATACAAACTAGACTTTGATCAGGAACGAATTAAAGTTTCAATTCTACAGATACTTACAAGTTTACCACTGACGAAGTTTTAACCTAGTTTATAAAGGTTTCTACCATTGTTAGACATAAGACCGTGCTTTTGTTTTCCATAGTTTCTTATTTCTGTTTTGGGGAGAATATCAAAACTTGTTCCATAGCTTTGTATTGGAAGTACACTTATTATCTATGCATTCTATTCATACCTTTCTTCTTCTTTGCTTGGTTATGTCTGAATAGTTCATCTTGTTAGATTTAGGGTTCTATGTGGTATTGATGGATTAACCCAAAACTAGGATTCCTAGAAAAATAATATCCATTGATTAGGATAGCTCTTAATGCATGTGATTTAGAGTAGCTAACTAATTCCCGAACGTAGGACATTGAAAACTACAAAATAGGTTCTTTGCCTGATCATATTTATAATTGAGCTAGAATTGCAACGGCTGGTCGATCAATTCTAGTGGATATCTATTCGTCATAGCCATCGATAGATATTGGTGTTTCACCATCAATCGACAGCCATACTTGTAGGCGATTGATTCCACATGTATTAGATTTACTTGCACCATATCCATTACAAAATTCACGTGTCTAAACCCTAGATCAAACTATTTTTCTTATTTGCATTAAATTAAATCGAGACACTTTCTTTTTTACTTAAACCTGATTTCCTATATAAGTATTTAACCTAACTTAACCATTATAATCTCATAAATCTATTGTGTGCCTTCCCTCTCTGTTTATTTGATCCCTAAGTAATTCATGTTATCTCTTTTAAAAAAAGTAGTAGTTGTAGTTGAGTTCATAGGGTAATTTGATAGAGTGGATTAGGTATTATAACACCCTGAAACACAGCCCTGTCAAATTTGGCGTCGTTTCCGAGGTGCTTAGTTCGCCATTAGATTTATTATAGTTTTAGTCTAGTTTTAATTTTGTTTTTACGGTACTGGTAATTATTCTTTCTTATTTTACAGGTGCATGTCCAACAGTACCAGAAGTAATAAGATGCAAGAATTATTTTGCAGATCCATTAGTAATCGAAAGTTCAACCTGCAAGAAGAAGCGACTAGCGTCGATCTACGCCTGTGACAATTTGTTGACTGAAAGTTCTTTTAGTTCGTCATTGATCGACAGAACAAATGTACCATCGATCGACGATGAACCGCGAGTTCCAATGATTGCTCCAATCGTATTGATAAGGGATGAGAATCATGACCTGCGTGATCCAGAAGAACACCTGCCTAATGTAGCAGGTCAGAAGATAGATGATAAGGGGCCTGTAATCCATGAACCCGAAGTAGGTGCAGACGCTGTAATAGCTCAACCTGAAGCTAATGACCAAGCTGCTCAGGCAAGGACACTGGTAGACTACAACCTTTCTGACCAGTACTACGCCAACAGATCCGCCATTTGCCCTCTAGTTTTTCAGAGGCCTGATTTTGAGATCAAGTCTTCTTTCTTTGCACTTGTGGCGCAACATGAGCATCCTATGGATCATCTAGAGAAGTGTGAGGATCTTGTATCTACTGTTAGAGCCAATGGAATCTCTGAGGACTATCTGTATTGCAAGCTCTTCAAGTATTCACTTGCCGAATAAGTTTATTATTAACTTAACCAGTTACCACCAGGATCTCTTACATCCTAGGTTGACATCAAGAATGCCTTCCTACGCAATTTCATTGATGATGCGCGAGCTGAGAATTTGAGGAGCAGATTTTCTCCCAGCGTGACTGTACACACCACTGATTTAATGAAATGCAGCTGCTTAGCACTTTCTTCAGAGGTATTGATCTGCAGTACCAGAGTGCCCTAGACACAACTAGTGAGGGTAATTTAAGCACCACAAGTCCAGAAGAGGCTACAAGGATTATCGATCATCTGCCATCCCGCAACAGCAAGAAAACTGATTTTGAGAGGAAGGAATCAGCCCTAACACTCAGAAGAGAGCAGATTGATAAAGTTAGGGCAAAGCTGGCTAGTGTTCACAAACTACTGAAGAAGCAAGTTAGTTTTGTGGAGGAAGTGGAAGCTATAGAAGCTAAAATTGAAAAAGAGGATGTGAGGTTTTGGCGAAAAATTAAGCTTGAGTGTGATTCCGGTTCAGAGAAGATGCAGATGACTGGTGGCGTTGTTGGAGCAAAGCAGCGACAATGAAGCAAGACAACACCGTGAAGGTTGATCGCGGCAGATCTGAGCACTAGAGATGAGAAGAGACATCGATTCATGGACAGCGTACATTGTGGTGTGTATGAATGATATGCGGATGATCACCATGTACGGCGAACCGTCACAAGCTTGGGCATTAGAGAAAATAAAATTCTATTTTTTTAAAAAAATTAATTCATTAAAAAATGGGTAGTTTTGATATTTCATCTGAATGGGGTCATACAGATTGAAATAGGTTGTCGGATAATATTTGTGTAGGGTTGTGTCCCATAAGAGATTAAAGTCCTGTAAATATACTTAAAAGCTTTTATAGTATCATAAATCGTTATAAAAACACTAATATACCATGACTAAAAGTGGGT
>CAKOAT010620710.1:0-45353 GCA_932364175.1 Eruca vesicaria subsp. sativa
TTACTTGAAGATGATGAGGGTGAGAGAGTAAATATGTTATTTTCGAAACCAAAAAAAAAAAAAAATTTGATGGCATTTTCGTGAATTATATGAACTTGTGGGGTGAATTGGGCAAAATAAAGTTCCAAAAAAAAGGGAGGTTAGTTTTGTGGTTGACTTCAAGTTTCAGGTCAATTCTGCAAAAAGCCCTAAAAAGAAAAGTTAATTTTATTTAAACAAAAAATATAACTCACTTTTTTGTTGCACTAGAAACTCAAAAATCATTGTAAATATGTGAAAAAGAGAAATGATTTTTGTTTATTTATTTTTTTTTGTGTTCAATTTGTTATAATCTAAATTCTAACAACTAAACACCCACATCACCCAAATTCTAATATTTTATTCTCATAAATCTAACGTATTTTTCCTTTTTGAATTTTTTTTATTTACTCTACACATTTAGCTTTATATATATAACAACATAATACAAAAATAATAATTAGGGGCCCATAAAATAGAGGCCCTATACAAATATTTCAAATGTATGTGTGCAGATCCAGCTTTGACGATGTCGTCATGATGAATCTGTTTGTAAGGTTTAGCTCACGTCGTTCGATATTCTTCTCATAAACCAAAACGCTCCCAGAAACATATACATTTCCTTAAAGCCTTTCTTAACTTCATCACAACAATTGAATTAACTTCAAACTCTGATTATTATGAATAAGAACTATTGGGAAAACAGATACTAAATTCAGAATATGAGAAGTCTACACTTACCTAAGAGGAAATATACCTGATCAAGGATGGAAAAAGTCGATCTGGTTTCCCTCATCAAATTCCACGCTATACGTTTCACTCATGGCTTGTCATGATGAACCGTTCTCCCACCAAGGATAGGCTCTTAGGCTGGGGGCTTCAGGTTAACCCTATATGTCTCCTCTGCAACTCTCAATCAGAATCTCGAAACCACCTCTTGTTGGGGAAAACAAGACACGGCGCAGTGGAATATGTGTTCAAGTTCCCTTGACCTTGTGTGAATCTATGAGGAAAATACTTCGACAGTAGCAAGATATAATATATAAACAAAAACTAAATGAGACAAGCACTTTTTACGTGGAAAACCTCCTCGATGTGAGAAGGAAAAACCACGGGACCGTAGTCCACTCAACAATCCACTATATAAATGTATGTGAGTAAAACCACGTCCTCCCTGTTCAACAACCTGAAAAGAACAGAGACTCAGCTACAAATAGCTATCTCCAACACAAGAACAACAACAACAAGAGAGCAACAACAAAGCTTCAAAACCGGCAGCAATCAAACGACCTCAGTTCACAAGGATTCCGGCAACCAGAGACTCATGCCACCGTAAAAATCCAAGATAAAAAAGTCACCAATACATCTGCCAAATTTCAGCTCAAACCGAGAAGATCTCACCGTCGGATTTACCAAACACTCAAGACAACACTGCTGAAGAACTGTGACGACCAGCTTCAATAAAATCCAGACAACAGAAGTTCCAACCGTTGAAATTCAAATCCCTTTGGTAAACTTTTAACCCACTGACTGAAGAAGCTTCCCACAAAATTTCAGCCTAAACAGAGTTGGTTTGACCCTCCAAATCTTCCTTGACAAACCCATACGAAAATCTGCCTCTTCTCTCTTTTCTCTCTTTTGCCACATTTCTGTCTTCTTGTGTATCTCCATAAGTCTAACCAAAAAATTAGGTTAAGAGACTTTATATAGTGTCTCACTAACTCCAAGGCCCAATAATAATCTCATGGATAAATATCATTGGTGCAACATCCAAGTTTGGTTATCACCAACCAAACCCAATGGGTTTCCTCCATCTAGAAGGAACCCAACAAACTCCCCCTCCGACTAGGTGGAGGAAATAGCCATTTCGGCTTTCCCTCAGCATACTTAAAGCTTCCCCCTCGGTAAAGACTTTGTCATCATATCAGCCCTATTATCATCTGTATGAACTTTCTCAAGTTCCACATCCTTAGAGCATCTCCAAAAGACACTCTATAACTTCAAATATGAAGTTTTTGGTTCTCCAAAAAGGTACTCTAAAACTTCAAATTTGAAGTTTCATATTTTTGTTTGCATTTTGGTCCTTACAATTATACATTATATTTATAAGTCTTATATATTTTATGTTTTTATCATTTTAACCCTTGAAAATTCATATCTCGTTAATATTTCAAGTTTTTTTTTATAAATTTAAATTTTACACATATTGTTTTCAAAAAAGAAAAGCAAGATAAGATTAAAAATAGTTAAAATTAGAACTAGGCAACAACAATATTACAAAACTTAAGGTGATATTTTATTTATAGTTTAACATTTAATTAAATATTTATATTAATAATTCATATTTTAGTCTAATATTTTACCATTTAATATTGCTGTAATATTTTTATATATGTGTTAGTTATTTATAAAAGTTCTATGAATTTAAAATAATTATGACAAATATAAAGACCATAGTATAAAATACAAATATTTTTAAAGTTAAATTTGAAGTTTTGTTTTTGGAGCATAACACCTACAAACTTCAAATATAGAGTTTTGCAAACTCTAAAATAAAGTATCTTTTTGGAGATGCTCTTAGAAGCAACCACATCTCGTATCCAATGATACCTTCTCTGAATGTGTTTCGACTTCGAATGAAATGTAGATTTCTTACCGAGACAAATTGCGCTTTGACTATCACAAAGTAGCTCATACTTTTCTTGCTTAAAACCGATCTCGTCACAGAAGTTCTCTATCCACAACAACTCCTTACAAGCTTCAGTTGCAGCAATGAACTCTGCTTCAGTGGTAGATAGTGCAACGCACTTTTGCAGCCTTGACTGCCATGCCACAGCTCCACCTGCAAATGTTACCAAGTAACCCGAAGTAGACTTGCTAGAATCAACATCTCCAGACATGTCAGAATCAGTGTAACTGACAAGCGAAAGCTTCTTACCCCCGAAAGTAATCTTCAGATCAGAAGTCCCTCTGAGATATCTCAAGATCCACTTCACAGCATTCTAAGATTGGAGATAAACCTGCTGACAACTCCAACGGCGTAGGCTAAATCCGGTCTTGTACAGACCATGACATACATCAAACTACCCACTGCAGAAGCATATGGAACCTTTGACATATCTTCCTTCTTAGCATATGTCTTTGGACTTTGTTGACTGCTTAGTCTTAAGTGTGCAGCAAGAGGAGTACTCAACACTTTAGACTTGTCCATGTGAAACCGTTTAAGTACCTTCTCAATGAACTTCTCTTGAGACAAGTGAATCAGCTTCTCACCTCTATCTCGAACAATTCTCATACCAAGAATCTGCTCCGCTGGACCCATATCTTTCATGGCAAAGGACATGCTTAGCTGCTCTTTCAGCTCCTTAATTCTCTCCATGTTCCTGTCCACAATCAACATATCATCGACATACAGCAACAAGATGATATAATCATCATCACCAAACACCTTCACAAATACGCACTGGTCTGAATCTGTCTCTGCATAACCATGCTCCCCCATAACAGACTTAAACTTCATGTACCACTACTTGGTGCTTGCTTTAATCCATAAAAGCTTTTCTTCAAGCGGCAAACCAAATTTTCTTTGCTCTTTTTCACATAACCTTCTGGTTGTTCCATGTAGATCTCTTTCTCCAAATCACTATGAAGGAAAGAAATCTTCACATCCATTTGCTCAACCTCTAGATCAAGACTCGCTGCCAATCCAAGAACAACCCGAATGGATGACATCTTCACAACAGGAGAAAATATTTCATCATAATCAATTCCCTTCTTTTGGATGTAGCCTTTCACAACCAATCTAGCCTTGAATCTAGGTGGCAAATCTGTATCCTCATGCTTAATTCTAAACACCCATTTATTAAGCAGAGCTTTCTTGCCTTTAGGCAATTTCACCAACTCGAATGTATGATTCTCTTCAAAAGAATCCATCTCCTCATCAATGGCTCCAAACCACATATCCTTGTGTTCATCCTCCAAAGCTTCATCATAGCTTTCAGGCCCTCCCCCATCAGTAAGTAAAACATACTCACTAGGATCATACCTTGTCGACGGTTTAAGACCTCTCTCGGATCTTCTAACAATAGTAGGTTGGTTCTCAGTAGCTGGTGTCTCAACATGATCGTCACCATGATCACCACTACCATCTTCATGTGCGGGAGCATCTGCACTGGGTGTATCATCCTGAACCTCAACCTCACCGTGGACCGATGTAGAAGGAGTAGCCTCTGTATCGATCAAACCCTCAAAAACCTGAGTTAGATTTCTGGACTTGTCAATGTCCTTTATCGTTTGATCTTCCATGAACACAACATCTATGCTCCTTACGAGCTTCTTCTCAACGGGATCATAAAATCTGTACCCGAACTCTTCCTGACCATAACCGATGAACACACATTGCCGTGACTTCATCTCAAGCTTCGATCTCTCATCCTTGGGAATATGAACAAACGCCTTACACCGAAAGACCCTTAAGTGACTGTAAGAAACATCCTTACCAGTCCAAACCCTCTCTGGAATATCATCCTCCAATGTATCACTCGGTGACAAATTTAGCACATGAACCACCGTGTTCAAAGCTTCTCCCCAGAAAGTCATCGATAAGCCTGACTGTGAGATCAAACATCTCATCCTCTTGACAATCGTTCTATTCATCCTTTCAGCCAACCCGTTCAACTGTGGAATCTTAGGCAGCGTGAACTGATGACTTATACCCACAACTTTCTTGAATGATCATCAATGAAAGTCACAAAGTATGATGCACCGCCAAGAGATCTTGTTTTCATTGGACCACACACATCTGAATGTACTAAATTCAGTACCTCGGGTTTCCTAGAAGGCGCAGAATACTTGAAAGATACCCTGTATTGTTTTCCCGCAAAACAATGCGAACACTTCTGCAGGTGTAGACCAGAGATTCCTGTAATCACCTCATTCTTAGACAATACAGTCATTCCCTTCTCACTCATGTGACCGAGTCTCTTATGCCATAATTCCATGGCATTATCATTCTCCACCGCATTAATAACATCTTTAGAGACCTTAGCCTGCATCCAATAGAAAGATGAAGATTTCTCACCTCGAGCCACAATCAAAGAACCACGAGAGAGCTTCCATTTACCACCACCGTGCAAACTGTAGAAACCCTCATCATCAAGTCTTCGCGTTGATATCAGATTCATCTGAATATCAGGAACATGCTTAACATCCTTAAGCACCAGTCTAGTCCCAAGACTAGTCTCCAAGCAAATATTACCAATGCCAACAACCTGAGCCAGACCATCATTCCCCATCTTCACGGAACCATAATTACCCGTAGTATAGGTTGAAAACAAATCCCGTTGTGATGTAGCATGAGTAGTAGCTCCACTATTAATCACCCAACTGGTGTCTTGACATGCGACATTAATGGTGTCACCCTCAAGAAGAATGAGAAACTGATCTTCGGTGACGGTCACCCGATTCACCTTTTCTTCTTGATTACCTTGCTGTTTATTTTTGAACTTCCAGCAATCCTTCTTCATGTGCCTTTTCTTATGACATAAATAGCACTCCAAATTTGTAAATCTATTAGACTTGCTCCTGCTCATGTTCTTCTCCCTCTTGGAATATCTGTGTGAACTTCTCCCCCTTGACTCAGTAACTAAGACATATGAACACGAAGTACTAGCATTCGACTGCCTTCTTGCTTTCTCATTAAGAACACTGTTCTTCACTGAATCCATCGAAATAACACTTTCCGACACGGAGTTACAAAGAGACATCCTAAAAACCTCCCAAAAGTCTGGTAAAGTACCTAGAAGCCACAGACTGTGAATCTCATCATCAAACATGATGCCCATATCAGACAACTTGTTGAGCAATCCATGAAACTCATTCAGATGATCCGTCATTGGAGTCCCCTCCTGATACCTCTGCTCAATCAACTTCTTGATCATGTACATCTTGTTATTTCCGGTCTTCCTAGCATATAACTGCTCCAGCTTCAACCACAAAGAACGAGCATCAATCTCAGTCTCAATATGATGCAACACATTATCATCTACCCACTGCCTTATCAACCCACACACTTTGCGATGCAGCAGCTTTCATTCATCATCCGTCTTGTTATCAGGTTTCTTCTCCTGAAACACCGAAAGATGGAATTCTTTAACAAAGAGAAGATCCTCCATCTTTCCCTTCCATAGATGATAATTAGCACCATTCAAGCTTATCATCCTGCCCATGTTTGTTACCATATTCTCCATCATTCACACAAGCAACAAGAACTCGAAGTTATCAAACCCAAAGCTCTAAGAAAACCAGAAGCTCTGATACCATTTTGTTGGGGAAAACGGGACACGGCGCAGCGGAATATGGGTTCAAATTCCTCTGACCTTGTGTGAATCTATGAGGAAAATACTTCGACAGTAGCAAGATATAATATATAAGCAGAAACTAAATGAGACAAGCACTTTTTACGTGGAACACCTCCTCGATGTGAGAAGGAAAAACCACGGGACCGTATTCCACTCAACAATCCACTATATAAATGTATGTGAGTACAACCACGTCCTCCCTGTTTAACAACCTGAACAGAACAGAGACTCAGCTACAAATAGCTATCTCCAACACAAGAACAACAACAACAAGAGAGCAACAACAAAGCTTCAAAACCGGCAGCAACCAAACAACCTCAGTTCACAAGGATTCCGGCAACCAGAGACTAATGCCACCGTAAAAATCCAAGATAAACAAGTCAACAATACATCTGCCAAATTTCAGCTCAAACCGAGAAGAACTCACCGTCGGATTTACCAAACACTCAAGACAGCACTGCTGAAGAACTGTGACGACCAGCTTCCATGAAACCTAGACAACAGAAGATCCAACCGTTGAAATCCAAATCCCTTTGGTGAACCTCTAACCCACTGACTGAAGACGCTTCCCACAAAATATTAGTCTAAACAGAGTCCGTTTGATCCTCCAAATCTGCCTTGACAAACCCAGACGAAAATCTGTCTTTTCTCTCTTTTCTCTCTTTTGCCACCTTTCTTTCTTCTTGTGTATCTCCAAAAGTCTAACCACAAAATTAGGTTAAGAGACTTTATATAGTGTCTCACTAACCCCAAGGCCCAATACTAATATTATGGATAAATATCATTGGCCCAACATCCAAGTTTGATTATCACCAACCAAACCCAATGGATTTCCTCCATCTAGAAGGAACCCAACACCTCTATTTTGACTGCAACTTCAGCTATGATCTCTGGACTCTGGTATTTTCACGCTCACGGATCGTACCTCTCCGGTTTTGGAATCAAATCGCAACTCAGATGGAACCCCTAACGGGAGATAAGGCCACCAGACTCCTCACCCTCTTATCCTGGCAAGCGACTTTATACTGGATCTGGAATAAGCGAAATGATCGCTTGCATGCACAGAAGTTCCAATCAGTTGACGTCTTGTTCTCTCTCTTGGATCGACAGGTCCAGAGCAAGCTTCAGAGTAAAGACACCAGCCCTACTATCCTCCAAGATGTATCAGATTTGGACGCCTTGAGCTGCTCCTGACCTTTCGTTTTCTATCGACCTTCTCTCACCAAGGAAAAGTTTTCTTTCGACTTGTAGCCATCTCCCCAACTACTCACCAACCACCGTTTTCAATTCCTCTGATCTTGGGTCCTCCTTGGGCTGCAAGTGTTAACAAGCTACTTCTTTTCTTGAAATTCAATGTTTTCCAGCCTTTCTCTTGCTATTATCATTGGGCCTTGCCCTTAAACACTGACCATTATGGACTTGTAATTTTTTTTTTTGATCTAATGAAAGCCAATTACCAAAAAAAAAAAAAATTCCATAAACCACGAACTAGTCTTGAATGTGCACTTCTCTTATGTGTCAGTGTAGCTATGAGTATAAAAAAAGGTTAGCTATTTCCTCTCAAAATCATGAGAAATGATAAGTTTGATCAATGGTTTAGATTATTCATTTTTCAGTATATATGTTGTTTGATTGGTCAGGGTGATACACAAATGGGGTCAGTTACATCATGAACGATTTGTCATGCAGATTTGTCATGATAGCATCTATGCAGTTTTGTCATGTTTTCAGTTTTATATAAAAAAATATACTTGGAATAGTCATATGCATTGCATGAATTGGAAGTTTATATAACTTTTTTTTTGCAAAAAAAAATTACTTAATTTAATTCAACTTAAAATTCTAGATATTTGTTATTTTTCTCTAAATTATCATATATAACTATATCGTAAATAAATTTTTCTATTAAAAATAATAATATCTTGTATTTTTTATTTGGTAGTTTAAGAAATACTTGAGTATTTGTTTTTTTTGCTAATTAGACTCTGTTATATGAGTTTTTTTCTTCCTTCGAATGAATATAATTCTAGTTAACAAAAATTATATTTTTACTATTCAAATATGAAAATATATAAGTCATTTACTAATCTTCATAAAATATTATAAATATAACATTTTTAAAAACAAATATCCAATCGAGTTGAATCTATCATAAAAAAAAATTGCATTGTTACTAATAAAATCTTCTATACTGTACTAAAATGAGAATAATATCAAGAGACAACGGGGTCAATATACCCGAATCAGTGCAAAATTAAGAAAATACCCAAAAACAAAAAAGAACCCGTTAGAACTGTAGATATTTGCATCCCCCATTCCCTTTTTACCCCTACAGTCTGGACACATAAAGCAAAAGAAATAAACATGTTTTGATTTGGCGTGATCTTCACAAATAGAAAAAAAATCTATTTTTTAATAATTTATTTTCATATGATCTTTCCCCTTTTCTCTCCTCATTAGCTGTCGATGTTCACCATCTTCTTTCTCTTTCTCTTATCATCTATTTTTTTCTCTGTGTATTGGCAATTCTTTTCAAATCATCCTTTTTATCCTACTATTAATTCATAGAGATTTAACTATATATTTTTATGCAGTGTTGAAATAAATACTCCGGTTTCATCATGCTCCATCTATTCTCACTGTAGAGGTTTAAACAGCCGTAAGTTCAAATGGAAAAGATCATTTATATTTTGAGGTTTCAATGGAGCTTAAGAGATTCATGACATCTTGTGAACCCGTGTATTCGACTCACGATAATAACAAAGTTAACTGTTATAATATTCCAGATGTATAAGTAACATGTTATCTGCTACATTATAAATTATCGTCAACATTATAAATTATCGTCAACATTATTCATACTTATCACATGATCGTAGCTTTTAATCAAATCATTAGTGGCTACAGTCTTAAGTAGATGTGTTGATGAAGAATTTGTCCCTGGTCTATAATTAAAGTTAATGTCAGCAATTTCTTCTAAAGGGCATGACAAAGGATGAACCCCATTTCGTTACTTTTGACATTAGAGGCTAACAATTGTCTTAGCTGTTAATATAAATATTAATGGTTACACATTAGTATACATTCGAGAGAATTGAGAAGTGTGAGAGTTAGGGATTGTATATAAAGCATGTAATATTTTACTTTGTTAGTAAATATATTGTTAGTTGCTAAGTATTCATATTATATGTTAATAATGTAAGATAAAGCAAGTCTTTTATTTTAGATGATAATGATTTAGTATCTTCTAACACATAGAAAAAAGAAGTAACTAAGAAAATGCCGGCCAACGTAAATGTTGTCGAAATGCCTCCAAATTAATCACCACCTTCGAGAACAACTAAAGCAAAATGATGTGTCTGATGTTCCTATTTGTCACTATGATATGTGGCGTGACTCACACCTACTTCACATGCTTGCCGTCTTTGACGACCACCGCACTGGTCCTCTAAACACATAGAATTCACAAATAGATGGTGGTGACTAAGAATTATATTAGTCATATGGAGAAGAAAGTGTTAATCGTCACAAATAGAAGACAAGGATTTGAGCTACCCTTATAACGTCTTTGTCTTTTCTCGTAGTTCTTCATACATGCACTATATTGTGGAGCCACAGACCAAGCATTTGTGAATTCAAAGTCACCTAACATATAATAGTTAACAAAACAGTTATTGGTTGACAAAAACATATTTAGAGTAACATCTAACTATACATGTAGCTGCTAATGGTAGAACATAACACCTATTTGTACCAACTATCTATACATGTGTAAGCATATAGTACCTATCTGTAGCATGAACGACAACAGATATATCAGGTTAAAAAGGTAGCAGTATAATATTAGTGTTAACTCCATAAAGTAACAATAATATATGCTCTTAACCGTCATGTTTTGAAGTACCGACTACTAAGATTAATGTAGTTGTTATAGTCGTAAATAACAGAAACTTTAACAGGGGTAAAGTTAAGATCAATACTTACAACTATGAAATAGCAAATGAGTATCTCCTTGAAATTAGCCCAGTTACATGAGCAAACTGATGCAGAGATATTCTAATAGGCTTTCCGACAAAGACAAAGCAAATCTCGTATTTTTTATTCACTCTGAGAACGAATTGGTAGTGTTTACCCTCTCTCCGGCGGGTTTTTCGCCTGCAGCGAACATGCGTTCCCGAAGTAGTAATTGGTCCATAGCGACAGTCGGTTTTTCGTAGAAAAAAATCAAGGAGAGAAAATTGAGATTTTAAAAACTTTCTCTTCAGAAGATTGTGAGGTATGAAGAGATCTAAAGTCTTATTTGATAGGGTTTAAATTAAACGGAACAGTAACATATGACTTTTTGAGAGGAGAGAAGAACCAACTAGAAATATGGCGTGTAATACAATGGTGTCATGAAACCGTCTGACATCGCATGGTTTAATGACTATAGGTTAAACGTGGTGTGGTATAGGGGTAAAATGGTATAAAAAAAGTTTGACTCAATAGGGTGGTATCCACTTAATTTGACCGTTTCTCGTGTATATACATCCTAATTACTCTAATATCAACTCTCCACCTATCCATGTTGGACTGGAAAATCGGGCAATCAGAGATTGTGTTCTAGCCACGACATTTGAGCTGAGTTATAATGGTCATTTTGTATGGGCTTTGTTTAAACAATAATTCAGCACAGCCCCAACCTGTTGACAAACGCTTTTACGGCTCAAGCTTTGACAGTCCATAACTCTTACACCTCTGATCTCTGAGTTTTAGCGTTACTTTGAACCTGTTGACAAAAAAAAAAACGTTACTTTAAATGTCTCCTGATCATTCAATGATCAACTTTAAATTCTTCTTAAATTTTTCGTTGCACATCCCCTTGATCCTCCTCCTATATAAAGCGTTGTATCTAAATTTAAAGCCAATCAAAAACCTACTGTGAAACTACATCCATTTCCCTGAAATCCTCCGAAGAATCTCAGATCTCCACCGACAAGTCTCAAGACGATGTCTATTTTAACGATGTCTCACAGGACCAGCTCAGTCAGAGCTTCGAGTTTAATTAGTCCATTTTGGGGAGGCAAGTAACACTGCTAAAGGTTGGACCTTTATTTGGTTAGACCTCCTCCTAGTCCTATCGATGAACATGTATGATTTTTTTAACCTCAACTTTACTTCCATAAATATTCTAAACCAGTCATTTAGCGGACCGTTCCAATAATTAATTAAGCAAGTTATGGTGTGAGTGTGTGTTTTGGCAGGTCCGAGTGAAATTGATCGTTAGAGATGGTCAAGGCCTGCTGTCGAGGTGTAGACGGTGTTGGTAAATGGTATTTCTTCTTCCTTGAGAGTTTCTAGTTTTCTAAAGATCATCAGAGATAAACAAGCAAGAAAACATACTAAACACTTAGGTAGGATTCCTGTAAACACTCTAATTATGTTTTAAGCATGATTTTGAATACATTGCTATTGGTATAGGTTAACCATAGTTTTGAGATGTTTAAGCTGTTTGATTTCCATTGCTGTTGCACAAATTACAAAACCCAACATGGAGCTCATGTAATGACGATGTAAGTAATAATCGTTTCTTTCTAAAATTAACTGTATACTATATGCATCATATTTTCCTATATTGCCTCGTGTTCAAATTGTCATAACCAATACCAGCTTTTCTCTGGTGACATTACCAGAGCAAGACCTGTGGGAAAAAAGGGGATCAATATGATATGTATCAATGTCGCATTTGAGATCTATAACAAGAACCTGAGAAAGAGGTATGAAGTCTCATTTATCCATATCATTTGAAACCTACCTTATATAATCAAATACACTTCTGAAACTTCTCTGTTTTCATTTTAGGTTTTGGATGTTGGCTCAAATGTGCCATCTCGAAAAAAAATTCTAACCGTGGGATAGCCAGTTTACTAGTTTGCCCAAGTCAGATCGTTATTACCTTAACATCTGGGAAGTGTTAACAAAGAAACATCACTAGCATAACATGTGTATCATACTAGAATTCAGTACTCAAAGAACAATAGGAATGAAGATACGAGAGAGTCTGGAAAACTTCATAAAGGGAAGGGTGAGCGTATCGATAGCAATGCTAGAGTAAGAAAACGAACCACCAGTTTTTAGATCCTTAAAAATGAAAGTTTATGTTTTGTTTTTTAACTCCTGATCAAAATAATTGTTTTCATTTCCAATTCACTTATCTTAGATATCATAAAAGATGGACAGTCAAGTTGTCGCAGTCGAGGCAGTCAATAATACCATGAGTTATTTCTGCAAATGAAAATCTAAATGTTTTAGAATATGAGGCTCAAGTAGAAACTCCATTATTCCACATGAAAGCATTGCTCAACAGATATTGAAGATCAGAGCTTGACAACCTTGAAGAGGTATATAATTCCAAGATCACTTTACATTCAAATCAAATATATACTTAGTGCAACGCATACTTGTTTTTGTGTTAATGTCACTTTTGTGTTTATTGTATGAGAAGCATAAATGAAAATTACAAGCAGAAGCAAATGACGAGGCCGAGAGACTTCTCAGCTCACAACCTTATCTATATCAACGAACAAAACAGGTGAGTAAATAGTGATCATCATGATAATCTTCAATCAGCACAGCATCATTCATCCTCATGGAAGTCAAGTCAATCATCTCTCGGTGGCATGTGTATGATATTAATAATTTCTGCTCTTGAAACTGCAACGTAGAATTGCCAATGATATGGAAACGTGGAATGGAAAAATGTTCTGTAACTTACAATTTGATTACAAAATGTCTTATTCCTTTAAAAATATCTTCCAACATAGCTGCATTGGGATATATGTACACTGTAAAAATGTTACTCTTTAGAAATTGTGTATATATGAATGAATGGTATTACATAATTTAGTATCTGGGAGGACAACCAGAGCTTGATGTGATCAAGACACTAAAGCTCGAGAAGGTTTTGTGGATATCTTAAAGTTTCTATTTCGCTATGCCAAAGTTCAGTGTTCAACTAATTATATCGTAGTTTCGTGCTGATTTCTATCATGTTTGGTTCAGTATTTGCAAGGTGTTGGATTATACCTTAGTAAATACGAAGGAAGAAGCTGGTAGAACCGTAGAAGGGAGGAGGTATGGGAAAACATTATCAGGTTTTTACTACTTTTTAAGTAAGAGAAATTGTGCTTATGGATTTTTCATTCGCGTTTGATTGATAAGGTCTACGTTGTTTATGTCTACAGATTGTAAAAAAACAATCAGCCCCGCCTATAAATTGATTGACCAGCTGCATCAGGAGGCCAATGAGGAGATATTTACTTCTACTTCTTATCGGCTAGGGATAGCCATATAAATCTAAAACCATCATCGAGCCTATGGATTGACTCACCAGCTGTTTATGAATTTTGAAGATTTAAATCACCAATTTTCAAATTTGGTTGACAAAAACATGATCTTAGCTTTTTAACCTCAAACATATTTGACTAAGTCATTTCTGAGACACCGTTAAAATAGTTAACAGATTGAGTTTACGGATTAGTTTATCTCTAATCTTTATTTAATTCATTTGTTCATCAAAGGAATCGAATCCATGACCAAAGCTTCCATTGATACAATGCTAAACCACTAGATCACTTACAATTTTGTTGACATGTATAAATATTAATAGTTATTATTACTAACCTTCCAAATCATCTTCTCGCAACCTAAATTTCTAATTCGTTCCTGAATCTAATAAACCGTAGACTGTTTCTTCTTAAAACTAATATAAGTGTATTATTTTGCATATATTTCATATAAACTTGTTAAGTGACTTACTAATAAATTAGTCCAAACATAACAACTTTTTAAGGTAAATAAAAAATAGGACCTAAATTAATAAATTATATTTTAAATTTTAAATTAACTATAGCATACTATCATACAATAACAAGATTGTAATTTCGTAGTAAAAAGACATTTCTAAATGAAGTAGGTGATTAATGGAGTAAAATGACCAAATAATGTTTTATTTATGTTTAGCAACTAAAATAAAATAAAATAAAATAATATAAAATAAAATAAAACACAACATTTTATGGTTGATATTTTTTTAAAAAATCAAATAAAGTAAGATGCATTATAGTTTGATTGTTAAGGATCGTTGTTATTTTATTGATAAACATCGCTATTGTTTAACTGATTCCGGCGGAATAGATATATACAGATAAAGTTCTGGCGGCGTTTTGGGGATTAAATACTCTGGTTTGGTTATAGGAGTGAGCGTTATCTAGATGTGAATTTAAGGGTTTGGTTTTTTTTTTTTTTTTTTTTTTGTGTCACATAAGGGTTTGGTTATTCAATATCTTTGCAGCTTTTGTTGTCTTTTTGTTCTTTTGGTTTAGTAGGTTCGGTTCGGATTTTTGTATTAATTGTGACCCAGGTGTGTTTCTTCGCACTTCTACCGTATATATTATGTTGTTTATTTCTTTGATTAAATCAGCTCAGTCATGTAAGTTCATGTTTTTAATTATAATTCTTAATACACAAACACAATGTTTTGTAGGCACCAAAATTTATTAGATTGACAAATTTGATATGTAAAGCAAAAATTACCAATAACATGAATCAAAAATACAATAATATAATATAATACCGTAATTAAAAAGAAATGGACTGAAGCAGAGTCGAGATTAAGATCTCTTTTCTTAATCCTTTAAACGCCTGTAGTGTGTCGGTTTGATACGCTTAAGAATTCCAGAATACAGCTGCCAATATATCTTTGATCTCACAGCACTTGAGAATCAAAACCTGTCAAACCTAGAATCTATGTTATACTCTCAGACACCAAAAAAAAAAAAATTAAGTAAGGAATTATTGTTTTGTTTTCTTGGATATATCTTACAGAATGAGAAGAGCATGACTTTATATAGCCTTCTCAAAAGTAACGTGTGATCACACACTTAAATGGAGATTGAGAATTTGATTCTTCCATGATGACAATAATGAAATGAATTGATTTTTTGTATGTTACAAAATTAGTTCAAGATCAAATTGTTATCAACCAAAGATTTAATCAAACCCGTATTCACTACGGAGTCAATGACGTGACCAAATCTCTACAACAAAGAAAGAAGACATTATCCTTTGTTTATAATTACCAAAACAATAAACAAAAGAATTTGTGTCAAATAAGTTTGATCTTATTTGCTTTATTCTAAAGTAGGATCCAGGCCAAATGTCTTTTTTTCCTAATCCAACAAAGTTTTTAACTTTGATATAATTACTCCATTATATGCAAGAGGATTTTCACCTCAAATTTCTAATATAGATATTTTACAAATAATTTCATATTAGAATTTCATTTCTCATTCAAATAAACTTTGTTTTTTGCCATATAACTATATTATATCATAGTACTCATAATAAGGAATTCAACAATTCCATCCAAAATATTGGCTATACCAATTTGTCCAAAAAACAGTTCCAACATGTTTCTTTGAGGATTTTATATTATAAATTTAACAAAAGAAGATGAAATTTTATTTCAAAATTCATCACCGCTATGACATCTATATCAATGTAACGAGATGTAACACGATTATATGTCAGAAACCATAAAAAGAAGTCTAAAAGGTTATATTGTCATACCGAATTTACAATCTATGTCTGAAAGAAAGTGAACCCATTTGCTGTTCTCCGGAACTCATTTATAGTTTAATACCCTTTTTGCCGACTAAAATTCATTAATTCAAATTTAATTTAAAAAAAAAATCATTACAAAACCGCAAGAACAAACTTTACATAACCGGATGTTATGTCCATTTGTTGGAAACGATTCACAACCTATTCCATTACTTTATGATGGATACGCATATGTTGCATACATTTTTGCTAAACTCAAAATTGCATAGCTCATATATATTGCTACGACAATTGGTTTTGTGAAATCACATTGATACCAATTAGCCCGTATCAGTGGATTTGATGATAAAGTAACATTTGGGTTGATCTTGGTTTGGTTCGTAAAACCGTTTTGTGTTGGAGTGATCTATTATATTAAAAGAGAAGTCATGACTCATTTCATGTGTGATATTTTAGTTTGGACCATCTTTAAAGTTTTATAAAATTTTACATAACATTATAATATCATTTTATTTCTTTAATTTTTTGTTTGAAATACAAATAAATAGTTTTAAGAAAATTCTAACAAAATTTTTTAAAAATCTTTTAGAATCTTTTTCAAGATATACTTTCAAAAATTATTTGATTAAAATTTTAATTATTATAAAATATAATTATCATAAAATATAATTTAAATTTTAATTCATTTTTAATTTATAAACAAAAAATTAAAATATGTAAAATATTTTTAACAATATCCCAAAATTTTGTTTATGTATTATGTAGGTCCAACTTAATTAATTTTTACATAGATTTCAAATTTAGAAATAAAAAAAAAATATAAATTAGTAATCTTACATAATTATGTTTTTAAAAATTATCACAAAAATACAAATTTCTAAATTATATATTAATAATATTATAAGTCACATAAAATGATTATAAAATTGGATAGCATAAAGAATCGAATTATATTTATTTATTGATAAATTTTATTATATAATTTCAAATATTTTCGTATTAAAATACCCGCACGGTTGTGCGGGTCGAAATCTAGTTCTTCCTTAAAATTCCAACTATGAGAAACTTATAGCGTAAACTAGAGTTTAACTTGAACACGCGTAATTAGGTTCTTTTTAAAATCTTTTTATAAGTTGTTTACTAACTTTTTGAACATATAAATATAGGTTATTTAGATATTATAGGGTTTCTACAAGTTCGATCCGAGAGTATTTTACAAACCAAAAAACAAAAGGAAAAGGATGGTAACTGGTGGCAAGACCACCGGCCACCGATGATCAACTCTGATTAATTTCTACAAATTTTACTCAATTAGCTCTCTTACCAGCAGCAATAAATTTTACTTAAATTTATTTTTTGTAAAGTATAAAATATCACACTCTAAGCTGATACTTTGAGACACACTTCTAGTAAAAGTCTCTTTAAACCAACACAATTGATTAGTTCCTTGAAAAAAAATCCTTAAAAACAAAATAATAATAGTTAATTTTAATAAATAAATTTAAATTTTTAATAAAACAGTTGAATTATTTAGATAGAGACATGTGGAATAAAATGCAAGTAGAAAATGACATGTGAAGACAAAAGTTTAAGAGCAATCCTTAATTTGATCTTTTTGTGAATGGTACTGCATTAATTTAGTTTTTTTATTTATTTATTTTTCACAGACATAAGTACTCCATGATGGAGTTGCTCTTAGTATCTAGTCTACATACGCTGTGAAAGAAACAATTTTGTTGTTTCAAGTAGAACAGTTATACTGGATAAAAAAATGTTTTAAACCTTTATTAATCAAATGAGAGAAAGTGAATACAAATTAATTTTATTTAATTTTATTTTTGATCAAATTAATTTTATTTTCTTTCAAACAGATTTTTGTTTATTAAACAGAAAGATGGTCACGTGACAAAGATGAATTGTGCACTACAGAGAACGTAAACAGACAGACAAAGATACCAACATAACATTAAGCCCGGTTTTAGAGCTTGACTCATCTGAATTAAAGAAAACCAGATTTTAAAATTTCATTAACAAAAACCAACCACAAACCGGATTATCAAACTGTTAGACAAATCCCAAAGCAAGAACAGGTTTTTAAGGGTCCAACTACAAAACAAGCTGGTGAAGATGCAAAGCTGGCAGACAACACGAACATCAGTTAATCTTTGCGTTTGAGAAGTCCTTCTCTGGATGCTGCGCTTAAAGAACAGAAACAAAAACTATGTGATAACACTGAAAAGAATCAACGAAACAGACTTTTATAAGGATGAATGCATTGTTTTTACCTGAGACATGAATTTTTTGAGGATGTCTTGCTTCTGTAGCTCGTCGCTTGTTGGAAGTCCCATCTGCTTTTGCCTTTGATCGAACTACAGAGACAAAGCACAAACAAAAGAAACCCATCAGTGTCACAAAGGAAAAGCTCATTGGAGAAACTTGAAAAGATTCTAAAAACGTGAATAGATTCTAAAAACGACATAGACATAAATATTTATCCAATCAGAAGGCTTCAAACATCCACATAATTTTGGTTTGTACATGCAAAACCGAATTCAATTTTGGTTCTGTACGAAATTCAGATGTCAATGTTTAATCTTCTCAAACCGGTTTGGTTTGCTGTCAGCAATTTTTTTAATTAATTGACCGATGCGGATAAATCTACAAAATGCATATCCTCTCTCCCCTTTCGACTTCCTCATCTCCGATAACTTCACCTCAATTTTTCCAGTAATCTTTCACACTCTCTATTCTAATCAATTCTCTTCTTCAATCTCATCAATTTTCAATTCCTGTCATTCAATGGATTCATCCCTTGAGCTTCCTCCCCAAAGCATTTGAATCTCTCATATTTTTGTTTTTCAATTTCACAAAGTTTGACTGTTTTTTTGTTGTACAGTTTTAAATCTCCAACAGCCAAAAAGAATAAGATAAACTGATCTACTTTGTTATGTCTCCCCATTTTCATAAATATGTGATGCAAATGTAAATTTAGATTTGAATTCTGATTTCGTTGACGCATCAAAGCAGCTGTGTATTGGGGTTTTGGGTGTTTCAATTGATTTTCAATAGACTGATGATTGAACTGTCAAGTTGATTTTTGAGTTTGTATTTCCAGGGCTAAATCTCTGTCGTCTACCAAAACATTACCACAGTGATCATGATTCATGAAGAATTTAGCAAACTCTAATCACCCATAGTCAAGGATAACAGAAAGTCATCATCTCAGACTTCTGCAACTGGTCTCGATGAGCTCCACTCGACGTGTTTATCCTAATCGTTGAATTCACATTATTTGGGTTCTTGATCTTCCATTATATCAGATTCATCACCGTTAAATGCTTCGAAATATTTTGAGAGCTCTCTTGCTTAATCAGAAAAGAGTATTCTTACCTCTTACTGTTTTTAACTGACTTCACAGCAAGATGGCTTCACCAAAAATGGAACTGAGCTGAAACACAGTCTGAAAAACCGGGAGATGTCCTTGGAGCTCTGTGGGGGACATGCACAAAATGCATAATTTACACGCAAATTATTATTATCTAATCTATTAATTTAGGGTCTTAAATTTTATCTACTGTTTGAAGTTGTGTTTTAAATTTTGGACACTTTCAAGTTTGTTAAAGTTGTGTTTTAAATTTTGGACACATTCAAGTTTGCTAGTAGACTGCTTAAATTATGGACTACTTTATCTACTATTTGAAGTTGTATTTTATTGTAACAAAATCTTTTTAAAAAAAAATCTAACAAAATCTTATTAATTTTTTTAATATTTATACAATAATACAATGACTAATTTCGTATTAATATAATATTATTACTCACTAATACTAATTAAAATTTTATAATAAAAGAGAAATATAAAAATTATATGCTATTTTTATAAATTCCATAACTATAGTCCATATTATATTAAATAGGAATAATGTATAAATTATATAAAACAAAATTATATAATTTTGATAAATTAATTTAGTTTATCTCGATAATGCTTGAATTTAAATAAATAAACTATCATTCACAGTTTAAAAGGATTAAAATTCATAAACTATGCATATTTTTATACAAAATGTTAGCATAAAATATAGAATCTTATGCATATTCTCTTTTATTATAAAATTTTAATTAGTATTAGTGAGTAATAATATTATATTAATACGAAATTAGGCATTGTATTATTGTATAAATATTAAAAAAAATTAATAAGATTTTGTTAGATTTTTTTTTAAAAAAACGATTTTGTTACAATAAAATACAACTTCAAACAATACGATTTATTATAATAAATTTATTATTATTATTAATCAAAAGGTATTATTTTGTTTTATGCTAACTTTTAAAACAATAGCCAGAGAATTTAATAGCATAACATTCAAAATATCTTACATCAATATCTTAACTAAAATAATATCAAAGAAATTATTATATATAATTTATACCAAAACAATATGGCTAAATTAATTAAAGGAAAAAATATATTTACTTATAAAATCTCGCAATTTAGTAAAATTATAGATCTTATAGCTGACTTTTTAAACACGAATGGGCTCAACAATCGTATCATAATGTTCAAAAAAAAAAATCTAATCAATAAAATTATAAAGTTACACTAATGTAACACAAAAAATGTAAATTATATATTTAACCACAATATTAAATATATGCTTTTATAAAATGAAAAAAATATATCCGCATGTATGTGGGTAAATTTCTAGTTTTTATTAAATTATAGAGAGTTACATTATAAGACACTTTTGTCTTTTTATTTGCCTCATAAGACACATTCCACCAAAAGGACACTTTCTCAGTTTCCTATGCGACTTTTAGACGTTTTTACCGTTCTAGGCAGATGACATTAGTTTCGCTTTTGGTCTCGGTAACCAACTAAATTGACTTGATTTGTATTAGTTTGGGTTTTGAACGTGATTCTAAACCACACAATTCTGAAAGAGAGAGACATTGATGGGTTTAAGTAAGTTTTATATTTTTTTTGCTTTGGGTATTATTAACCAACATATTCCTTGATGTATTTGTTGGTTGTTTATTAATGTATCTGTAAATATTTAACATATTTTTGGTACATTTACTTTTATATTTTATATACTTTAAATAATTTTAAATCCAACGTTATGGATACAAAAAAATACTTTAAATAATTTGATATAATTTAAATAATTTTAAATCCAACGTTATGGATACAAAAAATATGGACATATCTATGTGGACGAAAGATAGAGTAGTGAAAGCGTGTATGTGGACAAGAAGTAGTGAGCATGAGTTTGTGGATGAGATATAAAAAACTGTTCATTTTTGCTGTTTGGATTCAGCGCTCGGAAGCTGTATTGGGGTTTTCAAATCTGTTTTATTGAGCGTTTATCTCTTGTTTAGAAAATTCTTTTGCTAACTTTGTGATGTTTTCCCGTCCACCAGTCTCTTATCCAAGCAACTCCCATTCACCTATCTCCCATCCACCAAATGCTATCCACAAGACCACAAGATGTCTCCATCTCACCATGTCCACCGTTCAAAGCGTATATTCAAATTGACAAAGTAACTGATGGGACAAGAGCTATGATTCTTGAAGAATCGGATTCTTGATTAAAGAAGGTTAGGCAACTCAATTTCTGGACCGAGAATGTGGAAACATAAAAAAGGGGAATATGTTTTGGTTGTGAAATCAAAAACTAACCTTCCATGTTGGTGGTTACCTGTGAAATGAATTGGCGGATAAGAATAGGCGACAGAAGAGAGCAGAGAAAGTTGTTAGAACAAGAAA
This sequence comes from Eruca vesicaria subsp. sativa, assembly GCA_932364175.1. Lineage (NCBI taxonomy): Eukaryota > Viridiplantae > Streptophyta > Magnoliopsida > Brassicales > Brassicaceae > Eruca > Eruca vesicaria. Next base: position 21,754 of record CAKOAT010620710.1, read on the forward strand.
TAGAAAAAAAACAGGGATTCAGTAGCAATTTCTCTAACTTTTCATGTCAGACTGTTTAGCCATCCAAATTTATAGATCAAGAAGATATCAAAAGGGAGAAAGGTAATTTTAAATCCAACGTTATGGATACAAAAACATGGACATATCTATGTGGACGAAAGATAGTAAAAGCAGTGGAAACGTTTATGTGGACAAGAAGTAGTGGACACAAGTTTGTGGATGAGTTATAAAAAACCACTCATTTTTGCTGTTTGGATTCAAGGCTCGGAAGCTGTATCGGGGTCAAATATGTTTTATTGAGCGTTTTTCTCTTGTGGATGATGGAGTCATGGACTCGATGGTTGTTGTCAGCAGAAAATTTCTGGAAATTTTGGATATCGACCATAGCTTTTCTACCGTACCCGAGCTCATCCACCGTCATATTCCCCACCAAATCTGAGCTTATCCACCGTAGCTTCTCCAACAGGAGTTAATTTTAGACTTGTACGATTTGTGTGTTTGCAGATTTGCAGCGGATGTGAAGGAATCGAAAGCATGTGTGATGATAATGCATTGTCTCTTCCTTCGCCGTCAAGCATTTATGCCTCTCCATCACCGCTCTTCCATCTTCTGCCACCAACGACAAAGAGACCACTGGTTTGTAATGCTATCTCCACCAATTTTTTCACGCCACTGTTCGTTAGCACACTACTACTTTATCAGATCTGAAATTAAAAAATATTAATAAATCTTTAAAATAAGAAAAAAACAAAAGGACGTTAAATTTAGAAAAAGAAAAAAACGAAAGAGGAAAAGAGGAAGCAAAAGAAGAGATGTAATCTTAACAATATCTAAAGAGAATGATGGAATTAGTTAAGGGCATAATAGAACTTCCGTCTATAAAAAGTGTCTCCCAAATTGGAAGTGTTCTTTTGCGTAATTAGACTTTCATAAAGTGTCTCTAAAAGTAATTTTCTCTTCTTTTTTGTTCCCCCTCTCACAATGCATTTGATGTATTGAGTATAGATTGTTGTCATGATGATTGCATCGCCGTATTACATATTTTTTAATTTATTTTTTTCTTCATTCTTTTGAAATTTAGGATAAAGAAAACGAATAAAAATTATATAAATGTGTGCTCATTAACTTACATATTGAATTTTTTTAATGATACAAGAAATTAATTTATAAGGTTTTCTCAACTATTATAAACAATGATAACAAATATTCAAATATGTCAATTTTGAGCACATCCAGTTCCAATAAAAGAACTAGAGAAGCAACCAATTCCAATACTAGATAATGCACATATATATATATATATATATATATATATATATATATATATATATATATATATATAAATATTCTTTAGATATAAAAAAAAATTCTTAAATCCACACTTAAAACGTAGGAAATTTAAACTAATATGAATTATGGATCATCACTTATAAAACAATTTCAAAATCATATAAAAACATAAGTAGTCAAGATAGAACATTAAACCAAAGATAGCCATGGAAAGACCTTAATAACAACAAATGGACCATGCTCCCTCTCCAGTTGAACTCAGCATTCCACTCCCTCTCTGCCGCTTCCTTCTCCCTTGCATCAGCTTGTGCTTGATTTGCTTTATACCTCGCTGCCGCTGCTTGTGCTCTTGAAGACATGCTCTGAACAGTAGCAGAGTTAGAAACTTTTTTAACAGGGATCAAAGTTAATTAAAAGTTTGCATAGAATATCTAAAGAAGAAAGTGCACAAAATTTCTACATGAATGATGCGTTATCTGTAGTGTATGACATCTTAATACCATTTCTAGTGGTGCTTCATTTTTCACTTTTACTTTATTTTGAAACAAATTTTGTTCCAAATGATGCTTCACTTCTTGTTTCATAATGAAGCACTGAACAATGTTGCTTCAAATTTAAAATTATAATGTTCATTGTTTCATTATTTGAAACTAGATTTTCTCAATTATAAATTATTTCTTAACGTTTACTTATTCTTACTTTTTGATAAAGTAAATTATATACGTTAATATTATCTAATTAATATCAAAATTTTGACTTTTAGTTTCAAATAATCTGATATTTATATTGAAGATCATATGAATATTCATTTTTAACAACTTTTAATTCAATTAAAAAGAATCAAAGATAAATAATCTCATCTCTTACTTCTAAAAATTTGTGTTATTCACTTACACAAATATATATGTGATATTTTTTTGACAAATTATGGTGTTTTGTGTTTGTTTATTCATGTTATATAATCAATTTATTACATGATAATGTTTAATTTTATATTAAATAGTAATTGTGCTGGATACTGTTAAAACAAAATAGTAGAGTAAATTTTGGAAAAATGCAAACAAATATAAAGTGTTATTAATATTGTCAATATCATTGTATTAATATCATTCAACAAACTTATAAAAATGAAGAAGAAAGTGTCAATATCATTGTAATATCATTCAACAAACTTATAAAAATGTTTAAACAAAGGGATATATTTATTTATATATCATGATTTTCTAAGTATCAGAATTATATGAAGACTTCTTATATAATAAAGTACAGTTTTTCTTTTATTGGGGCAAAAAATGACATTTGTCATGCTCTCATTTGCTGAAATATATTTTCCATTGGGCTTGAGTTTTTTTTTTATCAAATTTTGTTAGGTTTTAGTAATTTAAGCCTAAGAAAATAGATTTAACGTCTTCTCGCATTAGAGTTTTGTCTCTCCGCCGACCAAAGTTGTAGAGATCAAAGGCCACCAAATTTTTCATTACATTAAGAAGTCAAATGGATTTTTATTATCTAAAGTTTGTTCCCACTCTAAACACTTCATATATACTCTACAATCCATCAAGATAAGTAACATAACACCAAATAAACTCCTAGAACCGCTAAAACCAGTTAGTGAATAAAACCAAAGATATTTCTTTAAAACAAACTGAGAGTGTTTGGGGAACTATGAAGACTCCTCAGGCTGCTCCTCTTGCTAAGCTGAAAATCGTGTTGCAAATACAATAGGAAATAATACCGATGATTCATCTAAGTTCAGAATCTTATTTTGAAATTTTAAAAGAAACATTGATAAATAGCCCACAATCAGATTCTTTTCCAGTCCATAATTATTTTCTCACGCTAAAAGACAATATAAAAAACACTCATAAAGTTCTATGCAAGTTTTAAGAAACAAGGAAATATGATAATATTCTCACATTGTGAGTATAAGAATTGTACCTCTTTTGGGTTTTAGTTTTCATTTGTATAATGATATTGACGCTTTCTTCTTCATGATAGCTAAGTAGTAGGCATATGTTTCATGGAAGCATTACAAGGTGAGAGAAAGTTTTAAATCAAATTGAATTACGGTAGACACGGAACTAAGTTACGTTTTCAAAACAGAGACCTAACTAACTTTCATGGAGATATTTACTAATGAGTGATATAAACGACATGAGTCCGAACTAACCTGTTTATCCTTACTTTTTCTCTTTCTTCTTTCTCACATCAATTTTGTTTCTATAATTTAACAACTCAAAAAATGGTCATCGCTTTTCAACCTAAGGCTTAAACATTTTCTGTAGACACATTGTGTCTCTGGCTACGGAATGACACTTCTTCTTTGTGCTATTAGGCGAAAACAACTGAAACTGTTGCGGTTCCTATGAATATATGTGATTTTTCAAATCTTGATTTTGTCGATCTGTTGTATAATTTTATCCCCAACGAGGTTTCGTTTCTTTGCTCTGTTTATAATTTATTATTAGAATTATTTATATAAGAAGTATGTGTCAGATTTTTTAAAACTAATATAATTTATTTGAGTTATATATTGGTGTTTGTGTTTGTTTCATTCAACCCGTTGATGCTCTGCTTCATCCTGTTGTGGCTTCAGATAAGGGGAATTCCAACACAGTTCTTTACTCAAACGGGGGTGGAACATATTGGCCATGCTATGGGAATGTCTATGGAGGTGGATCATTCAGTGGAGGTAATTGCAAGAAGGGATTTTGCTCGAGTCCGGATTAACTGGAATTTTGATTATCCCCTAAGGTTTCAACGGAATTTTCAGTTTCTTCATGGTGTCAACACACTGCTCAGAATTACTATGAGCGTCTGAGGGGTTTTTGTGAAGCGTGTGGAATGCTCACACATGATACCGGTGCTTGTGTAATTCAAAATGGTGGCTCTCCTCAAGGGGATGATGATCACAATGATAGTGATGATGATGATGTTGGTGCTGATATTCCACAACAGGGTCATGGTGTTCTTATTGAGGAGATTATTGAAGATGGGGTGGATCCTATTGTTCCTCCACAAATTGCTCCTCAACAGGCTGTACTGGAGGAACACCAAATGGAGGCTGATGAACACGAAGAGAGAATCCAGAAATTGGTGCAAGAGAATGATGATGAAGAGCTATGGCATGGAGACTTCAAGCGTACTATGTTCTCAGAGGATTTCAACATGATATACATGTACAACCCGCAGCGATATTTTGATGGCAGAGCCGACCTTCATGCGACCCTGAAAAGGAAAGAGTGGATGGGAGAAACTGAGAAGAACAAGTCTTTTTTCTGTACAGTGGAAGAAGGAAGCTCAAGCACTGGCCCTTATTCTAAGAAGAAGAAAAACGTTGAACCTGTCACCGGTAAAGGAAAATACAAGGAGCTGGAACAGGAGTCTGATGAACCCAACTCACTGAGAGGCGCGGTGGGCCCTGAACCACCACTTCCACCATGAGGACATCCTGCTGGAACTGTCGAGGACTGGGCATTGACTCGACAGTTCGACGTCTGAAGGAGATAAACAAGATGTATCTCCCAGACATCATTTGCCTAATAGAAACAAAACAACAGGATAACTACGTGCGTGATGTAGGAGCTCAATTGGGTTTCCTTAACTATTTTACAGTTCCTCCGGTTGGTCTTAGTGGTGGTTTAGTTGTTTTCTGGAAGCAGCATGTTCAGCTCTTTGTTTTAAGTTTTTGTTCTAATTTGATCGATTGTACTGTGTTATGCAATGGAAAGTTTTTCTACTTGTCTTTTGTCTATGGTCACCCTAACCCTAGTATGAGACAACAAGTTTGGGACAAATTAGAACGACTGGCCTCCCTTAGGAGGAATGATGCTTGGTTTGCTCTCGGAGACTTTAATGAATTGTTGGGAAATCATGAGAAATTGGGTGGTCGTATACGTCCAAAAGCCTCTTTTGCTGGTTTCCGTTCAATGGTTAGACAATGTAATTTTACAGAGGTGTCAACCATAGGAAACAGATTTTCATGGGTGGGTGTAAGAGGAGATGATGTGATACAGTGTTGTTTGGATCGAACTATGGGTAATGCTAAATGGTTTGAAAAGTTTCCTGTTTCAGAAACAGAATTTTTAGAAATAGGTGTCTGACCATCGTCCTCTTGTTACGTTTATGGCAATGGAAAAGGAACCACCGAGAAGGATATTCTACTATGATAGTAGGATGGCTGATAAAGAAGGTTTCAAAGATGCAGTAGTTCAGGGCTGGTCAGGTACTGGACAAGCTCGGTTCTTCAATAAGTCATTATCGTCTCGTATCAATAGATGTCGCAAACACATATCTATTTGGAAGAGAAGCAATAGATACAATGTGAAAGAAAGAATACAAGAGTTGAGATATCGTTTAGATTCAACATTGATATCCAGTTCAGTTTCTTTACAAGAAACAACTAAGATCAAGGAAGACTTAAATCAAGCCTATCTGGAGGAGGAAATCTTCTGGAAACGAAAAAGTAGGGTGATGTGGTTAAGAGCTGGTGATAGAAACACTCGATATTTCCATGGTATTTCCAGAGGTAAACGGGTTAGAAACACAATTAGCTCAATACAAGATGAAAGTATTGCACAAGTTGCAGAGAAGTATTTTGAGCAGTTATTTTCCTCTTCAGCTACTCCTCAGAGGTTATTTCATCAGGCTTTCCAAGGATATTTGCCGAAAGTAAATGAGGCAACGAATGATGATCTTACCAGAGCAGTCTCTGATGATGAAATACATAGTGAAATGTTTGATATTGGTCCACATAAAGCTCCTGGACCTGACGGTTTCTCAGCGATATTTTACCAACAACACTGGAATGAGATAAAAGAAGACATTATGATTGAAGTTAGGCAGTTTTTCTCTGCAAATGAGCGCGACACAAATTTTAATCATAAAAATTTGTGTCTCATTCCTAAGGTGTACCCCCCAACTGGAATGTCCGAGTTTCGACCGATTGCATTATGCAATGTAATCTATAAGGCCATCTCCAAGATTTTAATAAATCGTTTGAAGCATCATCTTGGTGACATAATCTCAGAGAATCAAGCAGTTTTAATTCCAGAAAGAGTGATCTCTGATAATATTATTGTTGCTCATGAGGTATTCCATTCCCTCAAAGTAAGGAAAAGACAATCTAACTCTTACATGGCAGTGAAGACTGACATCACGAAGGCATATGATAAAACATAATGGAATTTTTTGGAAGCAACAATGAGGAACATGGGGTTTGCTGAGAAATGGATCGGCTGGATAATGATCTGTGTGACGACTGTGAAGTACTCTGTGATGATTAATGGTGTTGCAGAAGGATTAATCATCCCTAAACGAGGATTAAGACAAGGGGATCCTTTACCCCCTTATCTATTTATCTTGTATGCGGATGTATCATCTCATATGATGCAAAAAGCCATGGAAGACAGATCCATTGTGGGAGTTAAACTTGCTGTATTTGCTCCTCCAGTAAATCATTTACTTTTTGCAGATGATTCACTCTTTTTTACATTGGCTAACCCAAAAGCGGCCAAGAGACTAAAGTCCTTATTGCGGTTGTATGAGGAGGTATCCAGTCAAGCTGTAAATCTGAATAAGTCCTCTATCACTTTTGGGAGCAGGGTATTAGAAGACGTTAAGCGTAGGATGAGGAATTATATGGGTATACATAATGATGGAGGAAATGGAAAATATTTGGGTTTGCGTGAGCAATTTGGAAGAAAGAAGGGTGGGATGTTCAGATATATTATTGAGAAAGTTAAGAACGTGACTCAGGGTGGAGTAAGAAGTACTTGTCTCATGGAGGAAAGGAAATCTTACTTAAAGCTGTTGCATTGGCGATGCCAATATATTCAATGAACGTGTTCCGTTTATTAAAGGAAATATGTGAGGAAATAAATGGAATCTTGGCATCATTCTGGTGGGGATCCGGTGAAAGAAATGGAATGCATTGGTACGCCTGGAAGCGTGTGTGTAGGCCAAAAAAGAGAGGGTGGTTTGGGATTTAGAGATCTGGAAAGTTTCAACCAAGCTTTATTAGCTAAGAAAGTTTGGCGTATCCTACAAAAACCAGATTGCTTAATGGCACGTATAATGAAGGCTCGTTATTTTCCAGATGGATCTATCCTTGAAGCTGTTCAAAAGAAGAAAGCATCTTATGTGTGGAAGTCTCTATTATTTGGTAGGGATTTACTAAAAAGAGGAATGAGATTCATTATAGGGAAAGGTCTTGCGGTAGACATGTGGAGACATGCTTGGTTACCTGAACACCCGCCTAGACCACCACGTCCTTTACTGGACCAGCCTCTTGAGGTCAGTGTCAACAATTTTCTTAATGATGATGGTAGTTGGAATGAAGGAAAACTTAGGGAGTGTGTTGTTGCGAAGGATGTGGTTCGAATTTTGAAGATAAAGATAAGTCCAAATGCTGAAGCGGATCTTTTGGGATGGCATTACAATGACGATGGTATTTACACTGTGAAGTCAGGATACTGGTTGAGTACTCATTTACCTGGAGATGAAATGATACTTCCGGTCTTTGGTAATACTTTGATTAAAAGGAAGATCTGGAAGTGCTCTTCTCCCCCGAAGATCAAGCATTTTTTTGGAAAATGATGTCTAGGTCTTTGGCTACGGGGTCAAATCTAAAGCGTAGACATGTTTCCCAATTTGATCAGTGTCGTCCATGTTGTGTTGCAGAAGAAACATAACAACATTTGTTCTTTGATTGTCCTTATGTGGTGAGCATCTGGAGTTTCTAATACCACTATCAATAACCCATTTGCTACTTTCGATCAAAAAGATAGATGCTTTCCTCTCATGTAACTTATCTCCTACGTTAAGACATATGCAAAATTTGCCTATTTGTATATTGTGGAGATTATGGAAGAGTAGCAATGTGTTGGTATTTTAACAGAAAAATTTACAATCGTGGAGGGTGTTAAAACAAGCTGAAGTTGAAGCTGGAGAATGGAAAGATGCTGAGGTTTCCAATGATGGATATCAAAATAGAGGAGTTGGTTTTCTAAATGGAAGAGCAACTAAATTATGGCAGAAGCCGAGTGAAGGGTGGATAAAATGCAATACAGATGGAGCGCACTTTTGCGACCAAGTACTGCTAGTCATGCTGGCTGGCTTATACGTAATGATCAAGGTGTCTTTTTGGGAGCAGGTCATGCAATTGGAAATGTGGTTAACAATGCATTTGAAGCGGAATGTCAAGCTCTTATTATTGCGATGCAAAACTGCTGGGTCAAAAGTTTTAAAAAGTTTGAAAGTGATTGCAAAAAGCTCATTGATGCTTTAAATGGGAAAGCTCTTCAGTTTCAGGGATACAATTGGATTAGGGAAATACGATGGTGGAGTGCGAAATTTGATCTTATACGGTTTTCATGGGTCTGTCGAGAAGAAAATCAGGTGGCGGATACACTTGCAAAGGAAAGAATGGATCCTGGAACTGTATTTTATTTTTATGCTTTTCCTCCTTTATCAATAACAGCTTTGCTGCATAGAGATTATGTTTCTATGATAAGTTAATAAAAGTTGTTGAAGTTAAAAAAAAAAAAAAACAAAACAAGAGGCACGAGGTAGTTATTTTTTCTTTTTAGTTTAATCAGAGATTTTTTTCTAAGTAGGGTCTACTTAACTTTTTACGTTCCATTTTAGTCTAACTTGATTAACCAACCACATACTAGAGAATGCATATATATATATTCTTTAGATAATATGAGATAAACAAACTATATTTCTTTAATCCTCATTAAAAAAACGTAGGAAATTTAAACTAATATGAATTAAGGATCATCACTAACACCAGTTGCAAAATCATATAAAAACATAATTATTAAACATAAGTATAGAACATTTATATTGACAAGGGTATATATTGACATAAAACCTATTAAGATATGTATATATATTGACATAAAACCTATTAAGATAAAATTATTTATATGTATATATTGACATAAAACCTATTAATATAAAATTATTTCTTCATATGGTCTTATAATCATTGTATCTTAATATAGAAAAAAACTTAAACCTTGATCATAAAAGCTTATGTAAGAATTTTAACAGTTTTAGTAATTTATACTCGTTTTGAAAAATTCGACATACAACATACACAAAAAAATCTAGATTTTTATTATATGATTAATGTAATTGTGTAATTTAATTTAATAATAAAAATAAACAAAAATGAGAAAAGTATATATAAAAAATATACTAGTATTTTAATTTTTTGTTGTTTGTAATTTATTTTAAATTAAATATATAAAAATATTACAAGGTGTATTACATTATTAAATAATTTTATTATGAATATCCATACATGTGTGAAATAATAAAAAAGAGTGAGACTCTCTTTCTCTAGAAAGTCGGTTATAAGAGTAGTATATTACTCCCTCCGTTTTATATTAAGTGTCGTTGTAGAGAAATTTTTGTGTTACAAAATAAGTGTCGTTTTCGGTTTTCAATGCAAAATTTATTAATTTTATTATGTAATTTGTTTTTCTATTGGTTAAAATATGGTTAGGTGTGTGGGTAATTGTGTTTTTATATAGGAAATATGTAAAATTAATTATTTCCTTAATCCGTGTGCATAGCTGTAGAGTGACACTTATATTAAAACAGAGGGAGTACAACGCAGTATCAATATTCTAGTACTATGCCGAAACGCCTCTCACTCACAACGCCTACTCCCTCTCGATTTTTTTCCTTTTCTTTTGCTGATTTACAAAAGTAACAAAATTAAATACGTGGTAACTATTATTTGAAAATAACCCATTTGTTCATGGATAACGTTAAAAGTGAAGTCACGTGAGAGTTGATAGAGTAGAAAAATGTACATAGAAAGAGGACTCTCTCTCTCTCCCACTCGCTATCCTCATATACTTTTTGATTCCCCTCTCAAAACGATGCATTTGATGTCATGACGATTGCATGGCCGTATAACATACTTTTTTTAAATTTACTTTTTCTTAAAATTTATGGTTTTCTTAAGATAATATGAGAGATTAGAAACAAAGTTAGAATTCACTAGATAATATGAGATTAAAAAGTTATGTTTCTTTAATCCTCACTAGGCTCGGCTCTCACCCTGTGTTGAAGGTGCATTTGCACAGGATCCAGTCTATTTTTTTGGTTTTTTTTGACCTAAATTTGGGTCTTTTTTTGTAAAAAAAAAACCTTTGTATAAGAAAATGGATAACAAATTCTTTTTAGCCCAGGGCCTAATTTATATATGAGACGGGCCTGATCCTCACTAAAAACTTAGGAAATTTAAACTAATAGGAATTATGGATCATCACTAATAGTAATAGCGAGTTTGCAAACATTACAAGAAAACATGAATATTCTGACTACATAATCAATCTTCAATCAGTCGCTAAACTACATAAAACGACTGAGTTGCGACTGATCACCTTGGTAGCGAATTACTGCGTCGCTAAAATTATCGGTCGTTAATCGGTCGCCAATTAGCGACTAATTAACGACTAAATTTGTGACAGAGACAAATAGTCGCAATTTAGTGGTGATATATTCCGACTAACTTGCGACTAGTCTTCAACTACAGACGACCATATTAATGGTCATTTATTAAGTCGAAAAATAGTCAGTCGCTAAATCAGTCGCCAAAATGTAGTCGTTTATTAAGTCGTGAAATAAATAGTCGCTAAATCAGTTGCCACTTTGTAGTCGTTACTCGGTCGCAAAATATTCAGTCGCTAAATCAATCACCAAAATGTAGTCGTTTATTAAGTCGCTAAATCAGTCGCGAATCTACTTTCAATTTACCGACTAATATTCTTCTGATTTGGCGACTGATTAGCTCGAAGACTTTTTTAAAATTAATTAGAAACCAAAATTTTTGAATTTAAAAATAAAAAAAAAAACAAATTAAATTTCCAAATTCAAAATATTTAGATAATATTTGATGTATCAGAAGTTCCAAAAAACTCCTATGAGAGGAGGAAACCAAAATATCATGTTTCTTATAAAAAAACAAGTGCAAACTACAAAAGGAACCTAATCTTCATCATCCTCATCATCTCCTTCCTTTTCTTCATCTTCTTCATCTTCATCATCTTGATTAGAAGCTTTGTATATCAGATACCTAGAATCAGTTGCAAACATAAACTTTTCGATTATAGAAAATTCTTTGAGCAGCTTTTTTTTATTGGCATTGTAAGCTGCCTGGTTCTCCATCTGCTTTTTTAGCTTGGCATTGTAAGCTCCCTGCTTCTCGATCTTGCGGTGAGCTTCGGCCAGCTGTTCTTGGAGGTCAAATAATGCTGAAGATGAGCATTCAACATACTTCCGCTTACCATCACAAGAGTACGCTCTAGGCTGCCTAATCCATAGGGTTGGCCTCTTTCACTTGTGAAAGTAGACTACAAAAACAATTAAAATTTCAGTGTTATCATTGATAAAAAAACATAATCAGAACATGGTAGTAAACATTATAATTATTTAAGACAACTAACCTAAGAAAAAAACAGACAACTTACCTTAAGAAAGAGCTCATTATCATCATCTATGGAGAGTTGTGGAGGATGAGAAGTACCATCTGAAGTCTCTGAGGTTTCAGTCTCAAGCTCAGTTAACTTAGCCTGCTTGTTTTTCTGATAAGCCTCTGCAACTTTCTGAGCTTTCCTGTCGACAAAGCTGCCATCTTTTTTTGTATGAGTCTTGATGAAAACTTCACCAAGAGTCACAGGTCTACCCAATTCCTCAACCTGAAATGGTAAAAAAATTAAAGGTTAATGAGACAGAATAAAATCTAACTTTTACATATAGACATAACTTACCATTTCTTGTTCAATTTGTTGGAAACACTTCTGCCCGGAATTGTGCGTATGAGGACCTAGTCCTCCACGTTCAGACATCCTAGATGATGAAGCCGTCTTACTCTTAGTTATGGCTTCCTCAGTGTCCCAATATGTTGTCATTTGTAACCACAGTTTACGATTAATCCAAATTAGTCGATTTCGAGTTCTCCTGCACTTGCTGACCATGTCCTTCATACGCCTTTGGCATATTTCCTCAAAGTTTTGCTGAACCAAACTGGTTTGAGACGGATTCCAAGTGTGATTTACCTACAACACAGAAGAGTAATTTGATGTTAAGAATGAAATTAAACAACGTTTTAATTTTGATGTTTAGAAGAGAAAACTTAACTGCAAACTCAACAAAGAACCTTTCCTGTCTATCCCGAGGAACAGAAACACAATAATTCATATATTAGAAAAAGGGAATCAAAACTGAGAGTGGCTAACATAAAACACTCCAAACATTTAAAAACAAATTTATAAAGAAAAGATAAACCAAAAAAAAAAAGAAATCAGTGATCTTCGAGACCTCTTGACTAGTTAGCAGAATCATCAATCATCCTTTAAAGATAGTCTCAGCTATTTGTTTTATCTTAATTCACATGAACGTTAACAACTAGTCTCAAACAAACACAGCATAACGAATCCAAGAAACACAAAAACAGCATAATGTTAACAGCTAGTCTCAAACAACCATAACAACTCCTTAATCTAAGAGCCCTGATCTTATAACATTTAAGGAACCTAATGGAATCTAAATAAAGCACAATAGAATCCAATGTAACAAGGTTAATGCCGAGGTAATAGCTAGGACCAGCTGAGAAAAAAAGACAAGAATAATCAATATCATAATTAAAAGCTCAAATTCTCAAAACCACAAGTCTCGAGACAGGGGAGGGACCTCTTCTCAACAAATGATGGTATTCAGAAGAACAGTATAATCTAAATCAGTGACCAAACATCTAACGTGAATAAGTAAACAAAGCAAGCTGAAGACCTTAAACAAAAGACCCGAGACCTTAAACAAAAGACTAAACTTTAATAAAAGACCAAACTTTCATCTTAATCATGTAATAAAATTCAGCTCAACCCCAAGATATATAAAAAAAGACCAACCTTTCATGTAAAATAAAAGACAAAACTATAAGAAAATACCAAACTTTAAGAAATAGAGAATCAACTCACCATGTGGTTCCAGGCTTAACGGTGGGAGATATTGCCATATCCAATCTTGACTTGATTGTGTCTTTTGATTGACCCTTCACATTCATAAGCATATTCATGATGTTGTGGAAATTTTTTTTCTCTATATGTATCACATCAAGATTATGTCGGAGAATTAAGTCCCTCCAATATGGCAACTCCCAAAATATGCTTTTTTTGTGCCAGTTATGGTACTTCCCATAACCAGGCCTCTTCTTTTCATGACCGTTTCCACCGCAAGTAGACGTTTTGAGTGGATTGACACCTGCTAACCGCTCATAATAAACTTGTTCACCAGTCAAAGAATCAGGTGGGAATTCATTTACCGCATTTTCCCCCTTTAAGAACTCCTTTCTATTCTTCCTCAGTGGATGATTATGAGGAAGAAATCTCCGGTGACAATCAAACCAACATGTCTTCCTTCCATTAGGCAGATAAAAAGCCTTTGTATCTTCCATACAAATTGGACAAGCCAATTTACCAAGGGTCGTCCATCCTGATAGCATGCCGTACGCCGGAAAGTTGCTTATCGTCCAGAGTAACACAACTTTTAGATTAAAATTTTGGGTCAATGACACATCGTACGCTTCGACTCCAGTTGACCACAATTCTTTTAGCTCCTCGATCAAAGGTTTGAGGAAGATATCAAGACTAGCTCGCGGATGATTTGGCCCCGAATTCAGAATTGTAAGAAACAAGTACTCTGTATTCATACACATACCAGGGGGTAGATTATATGGAGTTAAGATCACAGGCCACAACGAATAATTCCGAGACATCCCAAATGGATTGAATCCCTCCGTGTATAATCCAAGATAAACGTTACGAGGTTCTTCGGCAAACCGAGGATGTATATCTTGAAAATGTTTCCATTCTGCCGCATCAGATGGATGACACATCTCTACCTCCTTTGCTTGGTGCTCAGCATGCCATCTCATTGCCGTTGCTGTCTTCTTGCTCTGATACATTCTCTTTAGTGTATCAGCTATAGGTAGATACCACATACAACTATATGGTACTTTGGTTCTACGTTTTTTATCCCTTGGCTTCCATCTGTCTACACCACAAAATTGGCAATTTTCCCATATTTCATCTTCTCTCCAGAATATCATACAATTGTTAACACAAACATCAATTGTATAATATGGGAGCCCTAAATTACGCATCAACTTCTCCGTCTCGTAATGTGATTCGGTTGCCGTGTTTCCTTCTGGTAAATAGTCTATAAATATTTGACAAACCGAATCCACACACTTTTCACTCAGATTATAATATGCCTTAATTTGCAAGACCCGAGCAGCTAGGGATAACTGCGACTGCCCTTCACGACAACCATCATACAAACGAGTTTGTGCTCCTCCTAACAAATCGTAGAAATTCTTTGAATGGTTGCGTTGTGGGTCAACTACATTTTGATAAATATCATCCTGTTGATAGTTATCAAAACTCACACTATCACAAAATGCACCATTCACCATATCCACATAATTATCTTCATTAGCAACTTCTTCACTACAACTTAAATGTGTCCGGTCAACATAACTCGTTCCTAAATCCATATCGATTTCTTCTCCATGTCTATACCAAACATAATAGTCTGGAACAAATCCTCTACTATATATATGCTTCCAAATTTTATGATCCCGGGAGAAACTTATCGTTCCGGCAAACAGTACAAGGACATAAAAACTTACCGCCATTGCTTTGTGTTAAAAGCTGACTGTTTGCAAATGTCATAAATTGTTCCACCCATGCTATGAACTCTTCTGAGAATTTTCCCGTCTCTTCATCGATCCTCTTGTACATCCACTCTCGAAAATTTGAATTGTTGTAATTTTTAGACATTATACAACATAAGACTTTTGTATAGTTTAAAATTTTGTGTTTTTTTAATTTTTTTTTTATAATTTTCGTTCGAGTTAAGAGAAGAAGAAGGCTTTAAGCATAAATATATATAAAATGGCGACTACAAACCGACTGATGGGAAAAAATTAGGTGCACTTAAAAAAAATGTATAACACGTTTTATAGCGGTTTTTAGCGACTAATTCGCGACTGCATGAGAACGATTGTCGCAAAATAGTCGTTAGCTTGATGACTATTTGGCGACTAAAAGAAGTGGTCCTTAAGAAGCGACCGATTTACAACTGCAATCAAGTAGCCGCAGAGTAGTCACATATCGGTCGCATATTTGAGACTGATATACGACTAATATATACCGACTTCTATAAAGTCGCAGTTTAGTCGTTAACTTACCACTATTTGGCGACTCCACAAGTCAGTCACTAATAGGCGAGCGATTGACGACTTATTTTTCGTAGTCGCAGAATAGTCGCCAACTAGTCGGAATTGAGTCGCTAAATTTTGCGACTACACTATTAGTCGCAACTTGCAGTCGCCAAACACATGTTTTCTTGTAGTGAAAATCATATAAAAACATAATATTAAGTTTTTTTTTTCACACCTTGCTCGCTAGAACATTAAACGAAAGGTAGTGAAGCAAATACCATCTTAATAACAACCTTTAAACATAGTACTTTAAAGTAGAAAGAGATGACAGCTCATCATATCATAACTAATTATTATTAACCTTTAAACCTTCCTTCTTCGTTACCACCGGATCCACCATCACCACCGGGACTTCCTCTTCCTCCATCACCACTAGGACTTCTTTCACCACCACCACCGGGACTTCCTCTTCCTCCATCACCACTGGGACTTCTTTCACCACCACCACTGGGACTTCCTCTTCCTCCATCACCACCCTTTCAGTCGTTTCCACCAGACCCACCGCCAAAACTTCCTCTTCTACCTCATCCTCCTTCGTCAGACCCACTTTCTCCTCCTTCACTAGACCTACTTCCTCCTCCTTCGTCAGACCCAACAGACCCACCTCCTCCTGCCCCAGACCCACCTCCTCCTCCTCCTCCTCCTCTTTCATCACCTTAACCATACAAAATACCACAAAGTTAAAACACAGAACGTACGTACGATAGATGATTAATTTTTATTTAACAAAAGTTCCAACCTCTTTCACCACCATCGTTGCATCTTTCACTGTTTCCACCAAACCCACCGTCGGCGCCTCCTCCTCGTTCGTCGCCGGAACCTCCTCCTCATTCGTCGCCGGAACCTCCTTTTTACCCAAGTTGGCGGGCTTGGTCTTCTTCTTCTTCTTGTCCGGAACAACGAACGGCCCATGCTTCCTCTCATGTTGGATCCTGTTGAACTCATCATTCCAATCCTTTTCGGCCGCTTCCTTCGCCCTTGCTTCAATTTTTTTGTGATTCGCTTTCTTCCTCTTGGCGGCTGCAGATTTTGATGATAGGTGCTGAAGGACAAAAAAAGAGGATCCCCCCCCCAACAACACCTATCATAAGCACAGCCTTGGGCTTTGTAAGCAGTTGTTTTGCCAAAGCAAACATCTTTTTGTTTTTGTTTCTGAGAGATTTTGCTTTTTGTTTATGTAGAGGAAATGACATGTTTAAATAGATGGGGAAGAAGGTTGTTTGAATTACTAATATACCCTTGCCACTCAAGCCCAATTAAACATCAAATTTTCACAGTTTTAAACCCAGTTACACATATCACTATTGTTGTTCGAATTTAGAACCATGTTTTGGATTGACATACCAAAGTTGTGAAGTATGAGGATTAAATTAAGATGTTGATTGTTCCCTTTTTTGTTTGATCCGATTATTCTAATGTGTTGATGCATATGTGTGTTTCTTTTATAAATCAACACGAAGTTTTTTTTTTTGTTCAAACCAAACCTCAACAGTTTCAGAAAAATAACCTGTTGCAATTATAGGAATTAAATATATAAATATATAAATATATATATATATATATATATATATATATTTTTTTTTTTTTCTTTTGTTGATCAACAGATAAGGAACGGTTTGGCAAAAAGCTCCCTAAGGGTGCAAAAGTGATTATGAGTGTTCTGAGGATGATAAGCCTTTGAGTGCAAGGCTTAAATTAAAGTGGATTCTAATCAATATTGCCAGTACAAAAGAGCAACATGCATGAGACCTCAGATAGATTCTGATGAGAAAGTTCACATTCTATTGACGGTGCAGATAAAGATCAGCGTGTGTTCATAATGAAGAGAAGAGACCTTTGGTCGATAACATCAATCGGAATGGTTTTAAACCTAACATGCATGCATAGAAGGGCAGAGCTCTCGGGTACCTGTGAAGAGATCTTTTAAGAAGGGAAGCTCTTCGAATTATTATTTATCTTCTGTTAAGAGGTCTAAACTTTTATGTGATGCAGCTACTCGAGATGATAGCAAAGGGAAGAACCTGGACACATCCAAGCCGTTGAAAGTTAACCAAGTAATTAACTGGTAAAGAAGAAAACTCAGATGGTAATGATCATGTCCCTATTGCCTCGAGGATGAGAAGAGAAGAAAAATGCTAGTTAGATGATTGCTCCTTCATCCAGAAAGATAGCCAAGAACAAATGGGTGAAAGATTCTAAATCGTTTCCTTTTAGAAAGCACAATAGACTTTAACTCCTGAACAAGAAGAGGTCCTTTTTGGTTCTGATGTTTCTCCTCGTTTTGGGCATGGGGTAATGTGTTTATCCACCACAAAATTGGCAATTTTCCCATATTTCATCTTCTCTCCAGAAGATCATATAATTCTTAACACAAACATCAATTGTATAATATGGGAGCCCTAAACTACGCATCAACTTCTCTGTCTCGTAATGTGATTCGGTTGCCGTGTTTCCTTCTGGTAAATAGTCTATCAATATTTGACAAACCAAATCCACACACTTTTCACTCAGATTATAATCTGCCTTAATTTGCAAGACCCGAGCAGCTAGGGGTAACTGCGGCTGCCTTTCACGACAACCATCATACAAACGAGTTTGTGCTCCTCCTAACAAATCGTAGAACTTCTTTGAATGGTTGCGTTGTGGGTCAACTACATTTTGATAAATATCATCATGTTGATCGTTATCAAAACTCACACTATCACGAAATGCACCATTCACCATATCCACATAATTATCTTCATTAGCAACTTCTTCACTACCACTTAAATGTGTCGGGTCAACATAACTCGTTCCTAAAGCCATATCGATTTCTTCTCCATGTCTATACCAAACATAATAGTCTGGAACAAATCCTCTACTATATATATGCTTCCAAATTTTTGATCCCGGGAGAAACTTATCATTCCGGAAAACAGTACAAGGACATAAAAACTTACCGCCATTGCTTTGTGTTAAAAGCTGACTATTTGCATATGTCATAAATTGTTCCACCCATGCTATGAACTCTTCTGAGAATTTTCCCGTTTCTTCATCGATCCTCTTGTACATCCACTCTCGAAAATTTGAATTGTTGTAATTTTTAGACATTATACAGCATAAGACTTTTGTATAGTTTAAAATTTCGTGTTTTTAAAAAAAATTGTTTTATAGTTTTTGTTCGAGTGAAGAGAACACGTTTTATATCGGTTTTTAGCGACTGATTCGCGACTGCATGAGAACAATGGTCGCAAAATAGTCGTTAGTTTGATGACTATTTGGCGACTGAAAGAAGTGGTCCTTAAGAAGCGACCGATTTACAACTGCAATCAGGTAGCCGCAGAGTAGTCGCATATCGGTCGCATATTTGAGACTGATATGCGACTAATATATACTGACTTCTATAAAGTCGCAGTTTAGTCGTTAACTTACCACTATTTGGAGACTCCACAAGTCAATCGCTAATAGGCGACCGATTGACGACTTATTTTTCGTAGTCGCAGAATAGTCGCCAACTAGTCGGAATTGAGTCGCTAAATGTTGCGACTACATATTAGTCGCAACTTGCAGTCGTCAAACACATGTTTTCTTGTAGTGAAAATCTTAGAAAAACATAATATTAAGTTTTTTTTTCACACCTTGCTCGCTAGAACATTAAACAAAAGGTAGTGAAGCAAATACCATCTTAATAACAACCTTAAAACGTAGTACTTAAAAGTGGAAAGAGATTACAGCTCATCATATCATAACTAATTATTATTAACCTTTAAACCTTCCTTCTTCGTTGCCACCGGATCCACCATCACCACCGGGACTTCCTCTTCCTCCATCACCACTGGGACTTCTTTCACCACCACCATCGGGACTTCCTCTTCCTCCATCACCACTGGAACTTCTTCCACCACCACCACTAGGACTTCCTCTTCCTCCATCACCACCCTTTCAGTCGTTTCCACCAGACCCACCGCCAAAACTTCCTCTTCCACCTTATCCTCCTTCGTCAGACCCACTTTCTCCTCCTTCACTAGACCTACTTCCTCCTCCTTCGTCAGACCCACCAGACCCACCTCCTCCTGCCCCAGACCCACCTCCTCCTCCTCCTCCTCCTCCTCCTCCTCCTCTTTCATCACCTTAACCATACAAAATACCACAAAGTTAAAACACAGAACGTACGTACGAGAGATGATTAATTTTTATTTAACAAAAGTTCTAACCTCTTTCACCACCATCGTTGCATCTTTCACCGTTTCCACCAATCCCACCGTCGGCGCCTCCTCCTCGTTCGTCGCCGGAACCTCCTCCTCATTCGCATTCGTCGCCGGAACCTCCTTTTTACCCCAGTTGGCGGGCTTGGTCTTCTTCTTCTTCTTGTCCGGAACAACGAACGGCCCATGCTTCCTCTCATGGTGGATCCTGTTGAACTCATCATTCCAATCCTTCTCGGCCGCTTCCTTCGCCCTTGCTTCAATTTGTTTGCGATTCACTTTCTCCCTCTTGGCGGCTGCAGATTTTGATGATAGGTGCTGAAGGAAAAAAAAAGAGGATGCCCCCCCCCCCCCCCCCCCCCCCCCCCCCNCCCCCGCCAACAACACCTATCATAAGTACAGCCTTGGGCTTTGTAAGCAGTTGTTTTGCCAAAGCAAACATCTTTTTGTTTTTTTTTCTGAGAGATTTTGCTTATTGTTTATGTAGAGGAAATGACATGTTTAAATAGATGGGGTAGAAGGTTGTTTGAATTACTAATATACCCTTGCCACTCAAGCCCAATTAAACATCAAATTTTCACAGTTTTAAACCCAATTACACATATCACTATTGTTGTTCGAATTTAGAACCATGTTTTGGATTGACATACCAAAGTTGTGAAGTATGAGGATTAAATTAAGATGTTGATTGTTCCCTTTTTTGCTTGATCCGATTATTCTACTGTGTTGATGCATGTGTGTTTCTTTTATAAATCAACACGAAGTTTTTTTTTTTGTTCAAACCAAAACTCAACAGTTTCAGAAAAATAACATGTAGCAATTATAGGAAGTAAATATATAAATATATATATATATATATATTTTTTTTTCTTTTGTTGATCAACAGATGAGGAACGGTTTGGCAAAAAGCTCCCTAAGGGTGCAAAAGTGATTATGAGTGTTCTGAGGATGATAAGCCTTTGAGTCCAAGGCTTAAATTAAAGTGGATTCTAATCAGATATTGCCAGTACAAAAGAGCAACATGCATGAGGCCTCAGATAGATTCTGATGAGAAAGTTCACATTCTATTGACGGTGCAGATAAAGATCAGCGTTGTTCATAATGAAGAGAAGAGACCTTTGGTCGATAACATCAATCGGAATGGTTTTAAACCTAACATGCATGCATTGAAGTGCAGAGCTCTCGGGTACCTGTGAAGAGATCTTTTGAGAAGGGAAGCTCTTCGAATCAGTATTTATCTTCTGTTAAGAGGTCTAAACTTTTATGTAATGCAGCTACTCCAAATGATAGCAAAGGGAAAAACCTCGACGCATCCAAGCCGTTGAAAGTTAACCAAGTAATTAACTGGTAAAGAAGAAAACTCAGATGGTAATGATCATGTCCCTATTACCTCGAGGATGAGAAGAGAAGAAAAATGCTAGTTAGATGATTGCTCCTTCATCCAGAAAGATAGCCAAGAACAAATGGGTGAAAGATTTTAAATCGTTTCCTTTTAGAGAGCACAATAGACTTTAACTCCTGAACAAGAAGAGGTCCTTTTTGGTTCTGATGTTTCTCCTCGTTTTGGGCATGGGGTATAGTGTTTATCCAGCACAAAATTGGCAATTTTCCCATATTTCATCTTCTCTCCAGAAGATCATACAATTCTTAACACAAACATCAATTGTATAATATGAGAACCCTAAACTACGCATCAACTTCTCCATCTTGTAATGTGATTCGGTTGCCGTGTTTCCTTCTGGTAAATAGTCTATCAATATTTGACAAACCGAATCCACACACTTTTCACTCAGATTATAACCTGCCTTAATTTGCAAGACCCGAGCAGCTAGGGGTAACTGCGACTGCCCTTCACGACAACCATCATACAAACGAGTTTGTGCTCCGCCTAACAAATCGTAGAACTTCTTTGAATGGTTGCGTTGTGGGTCAACTACATTTTGATAAATATCATCATGTTGATAGTTATCAAAACTCACACTATCACGAAATGCACCATTCACCATATCCACATAATTATCTTCATTAGCAACTTCTTCACTACCACTTAAATGTGTCGGGTCAACATAACTCGTTCCTAAAGCCATATCGATTTCTTCTCCATGTCTATACCAAACATAATAGTCTGGAACAAATCCTCTACTATATATATGCTTCCAAATTTTTGATCCCGGGAGAAACTTATCATTCCGGCAAACAGTACAAGGACATAAAAACTTACCGCCATTGCTTTGTGTTAAAAGCTGACTGTTTGCAAATGTCATAAATTGTTCCACCCATGCTATGAACTCTTCTGAGAATTTTCCCGTTTCTTCATCGATCCTCTTGTACATCCACTCTCGAAAATTTGAATTGTTGTAATTTTTAGACATTATACAACATAAGACTTTTGTATAGTTTAAAATTTCGTATTTTAAAAAAAAAAATTTTTTATAGTTTTTGTTCGAGTGAAGAGAACACGTTTTATATCGGTTTTTAGCGACTGATTCGCGACTGCATGAGAACAATGGTCGCAAAATAGTCGTTAGTTTGATGACTATTTGGCGACTGAAAGAAGTGGTCCTTAAGAAGCGACCGATTTACAACTGCAATCAGGTAGCCGCAGAGTAGTCGCATATCGGTCGCATATTTGAGACTGATATGCGACTAATATATACTGACTTCTATAAAGTCGCAGTTTAGTCGTTAACTTACCACTATTTGGAGACTCCACAAGTCAGTCGCTAATAGGCGACCGATTGACGACTTATTTTTCGTAGTCGCAGAATAGTCGCCAACTAGTCGGAATTGAGTCGCTAAATGTTGCGACTACAATATTAGTCGCAACTTGCAGTCGCCAAACACATGTTTTCTTGTAGTGAAAATCATTTTAAAACATAATATTAAGTTTTTTTTTCACACTTGCTCACTAGAACATTAAACGAAAGGTAGTGAAGCAAAAACCAACTTAATAACAACCTTAAAACATAGTACTTAAAAGTAGAAAGAGATGACAGCTCATCATATCATAACTAATTATTATTAACCTTTAAACCTTCCTTCTTCGTTGCCACCGGATCCACCATCACCACCGGGACTTCCTCTTCCTCCATCACCACTGGGACTTCTTTCACCACCACCACCGAGACTTCCTCTTCCTCCATCACCACCCTTTCAGTCGTTTCCACTAGACCCACCGTCAAAACTTCACCTTCCACCTCATCCTCCTTCGTCAGACCCACTTCCTCCTCCTTTACCAGACCTACCTCCTCCTCCTTCGTCAGACCCACCAGACCCACCTCCTCCTGCCCCAGACCAACCTCCTCCTCCTCCTCCTCCTCCTCCTCCTCTTTCATCACCTTAACCATACAAAATACCACAAAGTTAAAACACAGAACATACGTACGAGAGATGATTAAATTTTATTTAACAAAAGTTCTAACCTCTTTTACCACCATCGTTGCATCTTTCACCTTAAAACATAATACTTAAAAGTAGAAAGAGATGACAGCTCATCATATCATAACTAATTATTATTAACCTTTAAACCTTCCTTTTTCGTTGCCACTGGATCCACCATCACCACCGGGACTTCGTCTTCCACCATCACCACTTGGACTTCTTTCACCACCACCACCGGGACTTCCTCTTTCTCCATCACCACTGGGACTTCTTTCACCACCACCGGGACTACCTCTTCCTCCATCACCACCCTTTCAGTCGTTTCCACCAGACCCACCGCCAAAACTTCATCTTCCACCTTATCCTCCTTCGTCAGACCCACTTTCTCCTCCTTCACTAGACCTACTTCCTCCTCCTTCGTCAGACCCACCAGACCCACC
>CAKOAT010620710.1:45874-114157 GCA_932364175.1 Eruca vesicaria subsp. sativa
CCCACCGTCGGCGCCTCCTCCTCGTTCGTCGCCGGAACCTCCTCCTCATTCGTCGCCGGAACCTCCTTTTTACCCAAGTTGGCGGGCTTGGTCTTCTTCTTCTTCTTGTCCGGAAAAACGAACGGCCCATGTTTCCTCTCATGTTGGATCCTGTTGAACTCATCATTCCAATCCTTCTCGGCCGCTTCCTTCGCCCTTGTTTCAATTTGTTTGCGATTCGCTTTCTCCCTCTTGGCGGCTGCAGATTTTGATGATAGGTGCTGAAGGACAAAAAAGAGGATGCCCCCCCCCCCCCAACAACACCTATCATAAGCACAGCCTTGGGCTTTGTAAGCAGTTGTTTTCCCAAAGCAAACATCTTTTTGTTTTTGTTTCTGAGAGATTTTGCTTTTTGTTTATGTAGAGGAAATGACATGTTTAAATAGATGGGGAAGAAGGTTGTTTGAATTAATAATATACCCTTGCCACTCAAGCCCAATTAAACATCAAATTTTCACAGTTTTAAACCCAACTCGATTTTGACCCGCGCTTAAGAAGCGCGGGTTTTTTTTTGTTAACCGTAAAGCCAAATATTTCGGAATAGATATTTTGATTGGTTTTGATGGTGTTTTTAAATTTGATTGAGTTGATGGTAAAAGGGGTTCGAGATACCTTGTATTTATAAAATGAGAGGGTTGTTGTTCTATTATTTTATTTCAGTCTTGAAAATTAAAAAAATGAATATGGTAAAAAGATCTTAAAATCAAAAGATTGTTATTAACCCATTGAGAAGCGTGGATTCTATTTTTTGATTATGCACAAATGGGTACTTAATTTTTTAAATTAAAAAAAAAATTAAACGAAATTAAATTAAACCAAATTTCATAAATAATCGATCATACCATATATCTCCAGAATCTAAAAATAGAAATCAAACTGAGAAAACAAATAGGTATTTAAATATTTTTTATATAAATTATATACCTAAAAATATTAATTATATATAATATCTAAACACTAAATAACCTAAAATACTATTTTTAACCAAATTAGACAAATAAATGAATTACCTGAATATTTTTATCAAAAATATCCAACCTATCTGATATTTAAATAGTAGGTTAGTTTACATTTAAAATTAAATAAAAATATATCATGTAAAATAAATAAACATATCTTCTTTAAATTAATTTTTGACCAATTTCGTTTGAATCTCCAACTTATAATGTCTAGACCCATTTAATTTTTATATATCATAAAATTAATCATTTAGTTCTTTTATAATAATGTAATATCAAAATTTAATAATTGATTGCATATAATTAACTAAACTAAAGTGTCATAGTTATAATATCATGAATATTTATTGTTAGAGAAATTTTATAATAGATTATGGAAAGTAATAAATGAGTTTATTTAAATTTTAAAGTATTTATATAGTTAGAGAAATATAAGGAAAGACTAAAAATGTTAGTCTAATGGGTCCAAACAACTTTTTTAAATAGATTTATTTAGACTCCTTCTCTTTTAATAGTATAGATTACACATATCACTATTGTTGTTCGAATTTAGAACCATGTTTTGGATTGACATACCAAAGTTGTGAAGTATGAGTATTAAATTAAGATGTTGATTGTTCCCTTTTTTGCTTGATCCGATTATTCTAATGTGTTCATGCATATGTGTGTTTCTTTTATAAATCAACACGAAGTTTTTTTTTTGTTCGAACCAAACCTCAACAGTTTCAGAAAAAATAACCTGTTGCAATTATAGGACTTAAATATATAAATATATATATATATATATATATATATATATATATATATATATATATATATATATATATATATATATATATATATATATATATATATATATATATATATATATATATATATATATATATATATTTTCTTTTGTTGATCAACAGATGAGGAACGGTTTGGCAAAAAGCTCCCTAAGGGTGCAAAAGTGATTATGAGTGTTCTGAGGATGATAAGCCTTTGAGTGCAAGGCTTAAATTAAAGTGGATTCTAATCAGATATTGCCAGTACAAAAGAGCAACATGCATGAGACCTGAGATAGATTCTGATGAGAAAGTTCACATTCTATTGACGGTGCAGATAAAGATCAGCGTGTGTTCATAATGAAGAGAAGAGACCTTTGGTCGATAACATCAATCGGAATGGTTTTAAACCTAACATGCATGCATTGAAGGGCAGAGCTCTCGGGTACCTGTGAAGAGATATTTTGAGAAGGGAAGCTCTTCGAATCAATATTTATCTTCTGTTAAGAGGTCTAAACTTTTATGTAATGCAGCTACTCCAGATGATAGCAAAAGGAAGAACCTGGACGCATCCAAGCCGTTGAAAGTTAACCAAGTAATTAACTGGTAAAGAAGAAAACTCAGATGGTAATGATCATGTCCCTATTGCCTCGAGTATGAGAAGAGAAGAAAAATGCTAGTTAGATGATTGCTCCTTCATCCAGAAAGATACCAAGAACAAATGGGTGGAAGATTTTAAATCGTTTCCTTTTAGAAAGCACAATAGACTTTAATTCCTGAACAAGAAGATGTCCTTTTTGGTTCTGATGTATCTCCTCGTTTTTGGCATGGGGTATAGTGTTTATCCAGCACAAAATTGGCAATTTTCCCATATTTCATTTTCTCTCCAGAAGATCATACAATTGTTAACACAAACATCAATTGTATAATATGAGAGCCCTAAATTACGCATCAACTTCTCCGTCTTGTAATGTGATTCGGTTGCCGTGTTTCCTTCTGGTAAATAGTCTATCAATATTTGACAAACCAAATCCACACACTTTTCACTCAGATTATAATCTGCCTTAATTTGCAAGACCCAAGCAGCTAGGGATAACTGCGACTGCCCTTCATGAACCATCATACAAACGAGTTTGTGCTCCTCCTAACAAATCGTAGAACTTTTTTGAATGGTTACGTTGTGGGTCAACTACATTCTGATAAATATCATCCTGTTGATAGTTATCAAAACTCACACTATCACGAAATGCACCATTCACCATATCCACATAATTATCTTCATTAGAAACTTCTTCACTACCACTTAAATGTGTCGGGTCAACATAACTCGTTCCTAAAGCCATATCGATTTCTTCTCCATGTCTATACCAAACATAATAGTCTGGAACAAATCCTCTACTATATATATGCTTCCAAATTTTTGATCCCGGGTGAAACTTATCGTTCCGGCAAACAGTACAAGGACATAAAAACTTACCGCCGTTGCTTTGTGGTAAAAGCTGACTGTTTGCAAATGTCATAAATTGTTCCACCCCTGCTATGAACTCTTCTGAGAATTTTTCCCGTCTCTTCATTGATCCTCTTGTACATCCACTCTCGAAAATTTGAATTATTGTAATTTTTAGACATTATACAACATAAGACTTTTGTATAGTTTAAAATTTCGTGTTTTTTTTAAAAAAAAATTTATAGTTTTCGTTCGAGTGAAGAGAAGAAGAAGGCTTTAAGCATATATATATATAAAAATGGCCGACTAATTGGTGACTACAAACCGACTGATGTGAAAAAATTAGGTGCACTTAAAAAAAATGTATAACACGTTTTTATACCGGTTTTTAGCGACTGATTCGCGACTGCATGAAAACAGTGGTCGCAAAATAGTCGTTAGATTGACGACAGAAAGAAGTGGTCCCTAAGTAGCGACCGATTTACAGCTGCAATCAGGTAGCCGCAGAGTAGTCGCATATTGGTCGCATATTTGCGACTGATATGCGACTAATATATACCGACTTCTATAAAGTCGCTGTTTAGTCGTTAACTTACCACTATTTGGCGACTCCACAAGTCAGTCGCTAATAGGC
The DNA here is from genome assembly GCA_932364175.1 of Eruca vesicaria subsp. sativa. Lineage (NCBI taxonomy): Eukaryota > Viridiplantae > Streptophyta > Magnoliopsida > Brassicales > Brassicaceae > Eruca > Eruca vesicaria. The sequence continues at coordinate 49,721 of CAKOAT010620710.1, forward strand.
GACCGATTGACGACTTATTTTTCATAGTCGCAGAATAGTCGCCAACTAGTCGGAATTGAGTTGCTAAATTTGGCGACTACACTATTAGTCGCAGCTTGCAGTCGCCAAACACATGTTTTCTTGTAGTGAAAATCATATAAAAACATTATATTACGTTTTTTTTTTCACACCTCGCTGGCTAGAACATTAAACGAAAGGTAGTGAAGCAAATACCATCTTAATAACAACCTTAAAACATAATACTTAAAAGTAGAAAGAGATGACAGCTCATCATATCGTAATTAATTATTATTAACCTTCAAACCTTCCTTCGTCGTTGCCATCGGATCCACCATCACCACCGGGACTTCCTCTTCCTCCATCACCACCGGGACTTCTTCCACCACCACCACCGGGACTTTCTCTTCCTCCATCACCACCCTTTCAGTCGTTTCCACCAGACCCACCGCCAAAACTTCCTCTTCCACCGCATCCTCCTTCACCAGACCTACCTCCTCCTTCTTCGTCAGACCCACCAGATCCACCTCCTCCTGTCCCAGACCCACCTCCTCCTCCTCCTCTTTCATCACCTTAACCATACAAAATACCACAAAGTTAAAACATAGAACGTACATACGAGAGATGATTAATTTTTATTTAACAAAAGTTCTAAACTCTTTCACCACCATCGTTGCATCTTTCACCGTTTCCACCAAACCCACTGGCGGAACCTCCTCCTCGTTCGTCGCTGGAACCTCCTTTTTACCCCAGTTGGCGGGCTTGGTCTTCTTCTTCTTTTTGTCCGGAACAACGAACGGCCCATGCTTCCTCTCCTGTTGGATCCTATTGAACTCATCATTCTAATCCTTCTCGACCGCTTCCTTTGCCCTTGCTTCAATTTGTTTGCGATTGATTTTCTCCCTCTTGGCGGCAGCAGCTTTTGATGATAGGTGCTGAAGGACAAAAACAAAGGATGCCCCCCCAACAGCACCTATCATAAGCACAGTCTTGAGCTTTGTAAGCAGTTGTTTTGCCAAAGCAAACATCTTTTTCTTTTTGTTTCTGAGAGATTTTGCTTTTTGTTTACGTAGAGGAAATGACATGTTTAAATAGATGGGGAAGAAGGTTGTTTGAATTACTAATATACCCTTGCCACTCAAGCCCAATTAAACATCAAATTTTCACAGTTTTAAACCCAGTTACACATATCACTATTGTTGTTCGAATTTAGAACCATTTTTTGGATTGACATACCAAAGTTGTGAAGTATGAGAATTAAATTAAGATGTTGATTGTTCCCTTTTTTGCTTGATCCGATTATTCTAATGTGTTGATGCATATGTGTGTTTCTTTTATAAATCAACACGAAGTTTTTTTTTTGTTCAAACCAAACCTCAACAGTTTCAGAAAAATAACCTGTTGCAATTATAGGAATTAAATATATAAATATATTTTTTTTTCTTTTCTTGATCAACAGATGAGGAACGGTTTTGGAAAAGCTCCCTAAGGGTGCAAAGGTGATTATGAGTGTTCTGAGGATGATAAGCCTTTGAGTGCAAGGCTTAAATTAAAGTGGATTCTAATCAATATTGCCAGTACAAAAGAGCAACATGCATGAGGCCTCACATAGATTCTGATGAGAAAGTTCACATGCTATTGACGGTGCAGATAAAAATCAGCGTGTGTTCATAATGAAGAGAAGAGACCTTTGGTCGATAACATCAATCGAAATGGTTTTAAACCTAACATGCATGCATTGAAGGGCAGAGCTCTCAGGTACCTGTGAAGAGATCTTTTGAGAAGGGAAACTCTTCGAATCAATATTTATCTTCTGTTAAGAGGTCTAAACTTTTATGTAATTCAGCTACTCCAGATGATAGCAAAGGGAAGAACCTGAACGCATCCAAGTTGTTGAAAGCTAACCAAGTAATTAACTGGTAAAGAAGAAAACTCAGATGGTAATGATCATGTCCCTATTGCTTCGAGGATGAGAAGGGAAGGAAAATGCTAGTTAGATGATTGCTCCTTCATCCAGAAAGATAACCAAGAACAATTGGGTGAAAGATTCTAAATCGTTTCTTTTTAGAGAGCACAATAGACTTTAACTCATGAACAAGAAGAGGTCCTTTTTGGTTCTGATGTTTCTCCTCGTCTTTGGCATGGGGTATAGTGTTTATCCAGCACAAATATTTTGTTTTCCAGTGTTTTTTCGAAGTTAATAACTGGAAGTTAGATCCTCATGTGGACAAACCAGAAATAGAGAGAGCAGAAGAAGATTGACAAGCACATGCGTGTTCAGGGTAATTTGTTCAGAAACTAGCCATAGAGAAGACTTTGTGTGATCAGTTCGAGCTAGGCTAAATTAAGAGCTAAGAACAAGTGACCAGTGGAATGATCTTAGTGAGGATAAATTGCGTTAAGTAAGGGTCGTGGAGTGGGCTAGCTAGCAAGTTGATTTTCTCTGCTCTAAATACAAGATTTTCTTTTTACCCAAATGATCAGATGGATGTTGCAATTTCCTTGGATAATGTTAAATCATGTTACTTTTTATTTGTTTTGGTAATCATGTCATCTATTTACACCTGATCGGCACATCTCATTGGTGAAATCTTAAAATCCTCCACACAATAGTTTGACAAAAAGAAGTTCATATACTTAGCACGTAACTGTTTTTGAAATTTACTTTGTAATGACTAATGATTATACAGTAATCAATAACTACACAATGACCAAGCAAGTATGTTAAAGGTAGTTAGAAAGAGATTGGTTTTTAATCACACTAGCTAGTGGGGGCTATGAACATGATAAGGAAAAGAAGCGAGAAGAAATTAAAATAGAAAAATACAAGTTACCGTTTATATCCACTTAACTCGTTCTAAAACATGTATTATCATATCCACTAAAAATATGTCCTTTTTAGTGTAGAAAGTTTATATCCCTCGTTCTAAAATATGTATTATCCACTAAAAATATGTGTTACGATTTATATTGTAATAAAAATAAATACTTTTTTTTTTTTTTTGACATCAATAAAAATAAATACTATTTTGACTTTTTTAGGTATTTGAGGTAACACATACTTATTTCAAACGAGTCATGTAACATGTACTAAATAAAATTTTACTTGAGCATACGAAATAGAGTAACAAGTATTTCAAAAATAAAAAGTTTATTCCATGCTTAGTTGTACTTATATGTTTAATATATTTAGTTTTAACAAAAATTCAAAATTATTTAACTAAATACTCGATCGTATCAAGTTCAAACAAAAGAATATTAATACACATGCACAAAATAAGTCAAGTCGCGGGTTGAGCAAAAAAAAATCAATTAGCTGGCTTGCGCTCACACCTACGACTAGCCACTACATTACTAAAAATCCAACTTTAGAATTTGCGTTATTTTTATTAAAAAATCATTTCAAAACTCAATATATATAGTTCTAGTTTACCTTTTGTTCATTAACGCAAGCATGATAATACATGGTTTAAGGTAGCAAACACGATATTTTATTGCAGCGTGGACACGAGCCTAGTTAACAACTTTTCCGTTTTCATTATAAAACCAATCTCTTGTAACTACTTGATAGATGTATGTACGCCTGGGCATTCGGTGGTCCGTTCATATTCGGTTCGGTTTATTCAAATTTTCAATACTATGCTCACAAGTTCCATTCGATTTTTACTAATTATCAGACTAGATTCAGTTCGGATCCTTCTAGATTCGGTTAGGATCGGATTATAACCAATATATAAAATCGTCCAAAAATATTTTTAATAAATTGATTTTTTTTTTGACAAAAATACTCAAATAATATAAATTATTTACAAAGCTAATTAAAAACAAATTAAACTAATTAAACTAACTAAAAGTAATCCAAAATGACAAATAAAATAAAATATAAAAATCTTTAAACTATTTTAAAACATTTAAATGATCTTAAGATATATAAAAATAGTAACATGTTTCACTAATTTCGGATATAGTCGGATCCAAATTCGGATTTCGGTACATTTCGGGTTGTATTCATAGTCCAAAATACTAAGCTCTCAAGTTTCGTTTTGATATTTTTGTATAACGGTTTGGATACGGTTTTGGTTTTTCCGGTTCGGGGTAAAGTCGAGACTTCGGTTTGGGGTAAAAACGCCAAGCCATGTATGCATAGTTTATTAAATAAAAAATAATTAGTAAAAACACTACATAGTAAAAACAAAAATGTAATTAGGTGAGGTTGGAGTTTTATTTAGTTTTGACCAAACACATATAAAAATCGCTTATGATAATCTATTTTTTACTATGGCTTTCATATGACCAAACACATATAAAGACCAATCATAACAACATCCTATTTTTTTATTTTTGTTAATTAAGTGGTTTCCCTATCATTTGCCATCAAATTTTATAAAAAGATAAATATAAATAAGTTTTAAAATTTTTGTTTTTATTGGATCTAGAAAAAAGGGAAAAAAATATTTTATAAATCTATTTTATTTAAAATTTGAAAATAACATCAAATACTATTTTAAAATTTTAACTATCTTAGAAAAGGAAATTTCCTACCATATAATCTTTCACTTGCTTAGAATTTCTTTCACAATTATTATTACTATCAAATAATTATTTTTTTGTTGATATTAAATAATTTTCAAATTACTTTTTATCACTACTATTTTACAGTTCTTTTTAGTTAAATAATTGTATTCTTATGTTGATCATTAAATTTCTCTTTTAAAGATGAAATCAAATAAATTATGTACAATTATATTTTGGATAAGAATTAAAAATATGATACGAACCTCTTTTTTAGGCTTAAAAAGGAAAATTGTTATCAATTATTCTTTTAAAAATTTTAATAAGGATTTTAGAAAAGGAAAATTAATATTATATAACTCCCTTTTGTTTAGAATTTAGAAAAAAAGTTACTACCAAATAATTATTTACAACTAATATTAACTATCTAAAAAGTTTCTATTTTGAAAGTTCATTTTCTCGGTATCACTAATATTTTTACCATTTTTATTTATTAATTGGATAATTTATAGTATCAGTTTTATCAATTAATTCTCAAAACCAAAAACTACTATCAAATATGCTTTAACAGATCTCTTTAGCCAGGGTTTAAAAAAACAATTTCTCAGAATTTAAAAAATTAAAAACATTATTGTACAAATTTATTTTATAAAGGAATTTATAAATTATTGTAAAAAAATATTTTTATCTAGGAGTTTATAAAAATAAAATTATTTTCACATAGTGGCATGTTTTTATTGACACATTTCCCAATCTAATTTTTTTATTCACACATATCATGTCATATTAGGTAAAGCATTTGAAGTAATTTTTATATATAATATAAACTATCTATTAAAGGGAAAGTTAGTTATTTATAAGAAAAGATAAGATTGCTTTTACAGTGTTATTTGATTTAAGTTTTTAAAAATTGAAAATTACTTATTGTATACTTAGATTTTATCTATGATTTTTCATTAATTTTGTTTTGTATTTCTACGATTTTGAAAAAATTTTGTGTAATATTTTTGAAAAAAAAATTAATATAAAATTTATAGTCTAATTTATAATATATATTTTGTATTATATGTAAAAATACATATTCATCATATTCCCAAATACCCATATACGACGACAACAACATAATAATTTACAAAAAATATGATAGCATCAAAAGATTTGCTACGGTAATAAAAAAATGGGTTTCAAGAAATTAAAAAAATACTCAGGTAACATCTTTCTTATAAATACTGTTGTATTTTTTGAAAATAATCTGAGGAAGCTTAAACATAAGAGATCATTTGAAAAATAAACTGTTTATGAATTAAAATTCAAAAACTACACTGGTTTTATTTTGTTTTGAAAACTATACTTTAGTATCTGTGATAATACATTTTGTGAAGTCTTAATTAAATATTATGCTGCTAACAGTTCAAATAAAGTTGTATCAATTATAAATATTTAATATCAAGTATACAATACTTAACTTTGTGTTTGGATAAATCTATAAAGATATTTTAAAATTATTTTTAAACATAAATTTTATAGATTTTATATGACTATATTATTACGTAACCAAATTTTCACCTTCCCTAACTTGCAAATAAATTTCTATCTGTTGAAAGATTATGGAACCAGAACAAAACAACAAGACGGCAATCATGAATAGTTTAAGTTAATTTCAACAGAGAAAAAATATGCACAACCTATCAAGTTTTTTGGTAAATTCCAGAAGATGCAATAATCCATTGCCTTTAGGATTTGAAAAAGTTAGATACACGGTAAAAGAGTATTAATATGTTTATTAAAGCAATCAAGTTTCTTTTTATAAACTAAATACAAAATGATCGTAAATATAAAGTAACATTTTTGTAGTTCAAATACAAAATAAAAATTAGCAAATAAAAAAATGTTTTATGTTTATTGATTACGAATAGTTGTTATCTAATTTAATTTTTAATTTGAATTTTAAAGTTTTACTTAAATTATGAATATAATTGTAAGTATATATTTTCTAATAACGAAAATTTGGTACTTTATCTTAAGAAGAACTGTAGTAATCAAGAGAATTAAATAACAGTGTAATCCTCAAAATAAATTCTCTTGCTAAGGTATTTTTCCAATCTTTCACTAAGCATAAATAGATATGTCAAATATTTTTAGTTATTTTTTTCATAAATTTTTTGAACATACAAGCTATTAAAAAGAAAAGTTAGTTATTTATAAAAAATAGTTAATTGAGAATTTTTTACAATTTTTTTTTGTCTTAGGCTTTTAAATAAAGAATAGTACTTATTTTATAATTAATATTATTTATGATTTTTAATTAAATAATTAAACTTACTTGTAGGATTTTAAATTTGTCTTTGCTTTGAGTTACTATTTTATTTTATAATTCGTTTTCTTAGTTATTTTAAAATGAAATATTAGATAGTTTTTTAAAACAAAAATTACTTTCAAATAAAATTTTACTACTACTATTTGTTTAATTTTTTTAGAATAAAAATTACTGTCAAATATTTTTGATAATTATATTTATGGTAAAAAATCAAACACAGGTCATAATCCTAAAATCTATGTTATTATGTCTCGATAATTAATTTTTTTTATGAGATTATGTAATAACATTTTTTTTATAAAATCCTAATAAAAGAGATCTATAAAATATTTTTAATCAAAACCAACAGAGACTTTTATTATTTTCCTTTCCTATACTAACCGAAGATAACTATATAAGCTTTTTAATACTAATATTCGTATTAAGAATTTGATGATAAACATGATAATAAAGTCATTTTAGCTAACAAAATAAATCATGAAATAAGTAATTATATGAAAAAAGGAATTTTAAAATCTCCAATTAATATTGACTGAAATAATTATTTCATAAAAAATAAATTTTGTCATGTGTCTCTATAATTTTAATCAGAAACTTTTAAGAAATTATGTAATAAGATTTTTCTTTTTCTAAAATCTTAATAAAAGAAATTTTTAAAATATGTTTTTTTAACCTAAACCAAAAGAGAATATTAATTATTTTTCATTTAAAATCCTAACCAAAGATAACTATATAAGTTTATTTAATAGTAATTTTTCTTTATAATAATTTTATTATAAACATGATAATAAAAGCAGTTTAATTAACAAAACACATTATAAAACAAGTTGTGATATTAAAAATTAATTGTAAAAATTAATTAGTATTTACCAAAATAATTATTTCATAAAATATATATTGTCATGTGTCTCGATAATTTAAATTAGAAATTCTTAAGACATTATGTAATAATCATTTTCTTTTTCTGAAATTCTGATAAAAGAGAGTTTATTAAAATCATTTTTAGTCTAATCCAAAAGAGAATTTTTATTATTTTTTACTACAATTATGACCAAAAACAACTATATTTGTTTGTGCACTACCAAAAATAACTATACAAGTTTATTTAATTGTGATTTTTCTTTTTAATAATTTGAGGAGAAACATGATAATAAAACCAGTTTATTTAACAAAAATTAAATTTAAAAATATGTAATAGTAGTTTTCCGTTTCTAAAATTGTAAGAACTTGTAATAATAATTTTTATTTTATCAATATCTTCTAAATCCTAAACGAAATAGATTTGTATTATACTTTTTTAATACATGTCATAATTCTAATTACCAACCTTTGGATAACCCAGCTTTATATATATATACATTAACGAGATTGTAATTTAGTAGTAAAGAGACCATTGTATATGCTAGGGGATTATTGAGTAAAATGACCAAATCATGTTTTATTTATGTTTAGCAACTAAAGTAATACATAACATTTTATGGTGAAGTATAGTAAAATGTATTTTAGTTTGATTGTCAAGTATTAATATAGTTTAATGGGTTATTGTTTTAGTTTTTATTTCCACTATCAGACAATAACATTAACATAGAATTACATGTAATTTTGAAAACCCATTGGGGCAGGTGCACCCCCCCCCCCCACCTCATACACAACTCAGAGTAGCCACTGGTATTAACCTTAATCAGGATGTGTTTCTTCCCCACTACTTCTACCGTATGTATTAACTTGTTCAATTTTTTTTTTATTATATCAGCTTAGAGCATCCTTACTCTATTATCTCTATGTAATATAAGACTTTAACACTAAATAGAAGAAGTAGACTATTTTGAAATATTGACACATGTAGTGGTTTCCCTCATAAGTTCTAATTTGAGAACACTTTCAAATTAATCTCTCTTACTTTTTAATACTTTTAATTATTTTATTCTTGCTGAGATATCCATTGAGAACCCTTTAATGGACATTCTCTTATGTATATGTAGTTCATGTTTTTAATTTGAATTCTCAAATCTATGTTTTAAGATTTTATATTATAGGGTTAACAAAAGAAGATGAAATTTTTTTCACAACGCATTATCGCTACTATAATGTAACACGATTAGTTTAACCAAAGAATATTCGGAAGTTCCTATAACAACATCAGTACAGAAACTGTTCCTTACAACAAGTATACGAAGAAAATCTGATTAGCTTTATATATTCTTAAAGTTTTGAAACAATATATATAACGTTTAGATCAAATAAGTAAACTTAAAAACCTACTCAGTAGCTTTACACTAAGAAATTACTTTAACTAAATTAATTAACAAAAACACATTAATCATCTCACATTTGATCAAGTCAAAATCACATTTTCTCAATTCAAAATCAAATTGGGGATTAGGTTCATAGTTTAAGAAATTGTCAACTCTAAGTGTTGTGTATTCAGAGTGGGGTACAACGTGAGAGTAAGAGAAATTATGTCAGCATGAGAGAGCCAAAATCTCTGGAGCAGTAAGAGAGACAACATGGATAATAAGATGTACATCTCTCGCGCTGTTCCCATGTGATTTTTGGCATTGTTCCCATAATCATTGAACGTTTCATATTTATCAACAGCTGCTGCACAAAAATATATATATAGAATAAACTACTGCACAAGAAAAAAGAATATAGAATAAATGTAGAATAGCTATTGATAAACACAAGAATATGTTATCTTTTCTCATGATGTTGTAGTCCAATGATGCATTTGTTTAAGGTTCGTCTGGGATTATGATTTAAGTGCTTTGTATTGTGTCTATGTGACATTGAGACGTGCTTGTGTTACTTTTGCGGTTTGAAATTGTGATGGTCTGAGTGTTGTTGGGTTTAATAGTCTTACGTTTTGAGTTGTTTTAGCATGAGGGATTTGTTTAAATACATTATATTTGTTGTTGCAGGGATTTTGAGAATAACAGAGAATAATAATCTGAAAAAGATAAGATTAAATCAGAAAATGCTGAATATGAAAATGTGAACGGTAGTGATGAAGAAACCAAGAATGATGAATATGACAAAGTATGTCTGATTTTCATATTTTCTATGTATGTTTGGTTTAGGGAGTTTGTGTATGTTGACATCTGGTTTTGTATACAAGTATGTTATTGACTCGTCTATTTTTCATTACAAATATATTAATGTTTTTACAAAGATTTTTTTTTTAATTATAGTAATGTTTTAGTTTTAAGAAAATTATTTACAAAGATAATTAGTTGATAAAGAGAACAAACCTAAGGAACAAGGTTTAGTTTTTCAATAGTTATTCATGGAACTCTATTTACAAAGAAAATTATTTATGTGGCTAAGTTATTTCCTTATGTTAGTTAGGATAGTTTAATTTACAAAGAAAATAACTTCTTCTTTTTTGACATCGACATACTAGGGGTGTCAAAAAGGGTCATGACCCATGGGTTGACCCAACCCAAATTGATCCATTAACCCAAATAAACTGTTTATTTTTTATTCAATGGGTTAATGGGTTAAAAGGTTAATAGGTTAACAAGTGGGTTGGGTCAACCCTCACTCATATAGTTTTTAATTAAAATCAAAAATTAAAAACAAACTCATTAACTCCAAATTAAAGTTGTCTAGTTGGATTGACCCATCACGTTTTCCCGCCAAAACCGCAAAACTACGTTTTCCCGTAAATTAGTTAAATCATGTTTTTTCGCCAAAACTGCTTAATCATTTCTCGCTAAAATCGAAATATTTTTCTGCCAAAATCGCAAAATCAGGTTTTCCCGCCACCTAAAATCATGTTTAACGCTATTTATATTAATTGGGCTCCTCAAAAAGTCCATTTAAAATGGTCCATTTTGGGTTTGGACAAAGATGTTGGGTTGATGGGTCAACCATTAACCCATCTGACCCATATAATTTAATGGGTCATGGGTCAACCCAACATATTTATTAAACGGTTTGGGTTGACCCATGACCCATTAACAGTCAACCCATTTGGGTTATGGGTTGGGTTTGGCTCATTTGATCCCTTTTGACACCCGTAAGAACATACCAACTCATATTGACCATGTGAACCAAACCGGTAGTTCTGTATCCATGTGAACAACGAAAGATGATTGTATTCTGACACTGTGTACTAGACCATCCGTCCGTGAGTTCAGTGTTCTTGGTACATGGATTATTGTTGAGCTAGTGAAACTCCCTTGAAGCGTCATGATATCTTGTAGATAATTTGCAAATGCTGGTCATTCTTCTGGTTCCGAAACCATCTTCACTAATTGAGCACAATCTGTTGCAAAAATAACATGATATTGACGTAAATTCCTCATACTCTCTATTGCCCAAATGAATGCTTCCACCTCAGAGTGAAGGGGTGATAGACTGGCTCAAACATTTCTTGCTCCCATTAAACCTTCAAGTGTACTATACCAACCTTGACCATCAAATAAATCATTCCCTTTCCATGAACCATCAACAAAACACCAGCGACCTGGTATGATCGGTAAGGTCGTGGTTACTCCTTGTTGTATTTCATTCGGAGAAGCTTTAACTTGCGCCTCCTTCCAAAGATTTGATTCTGTTTCTGCCAATGTAAGTGTGTCTTTCGGGTCAACATCCAAATTACTAAAAATTTACTATTACGCGCTTTTCAAATATACCACAATATCCATGCGAAATGGTGATATCCATTTTTGGTGTAACACGCCAAAATAAATGACCCATATTCATAAAAAGAGAAGTCGTTGGAAAAATGATCGGGTTGAAGGGGATCTATGACAGTGCCCAAACTTGACGCACTGGAGGGCTTAAAAAAACACATGTTTATCTCTTCTGCAGCTCCACATCTGTCACAACATATATCACCATTTATCCCTCTTGCCTGCAAGTTTTTCCGGACAACAATGCAACCTGATAATAATTACCATAGAAAATGTTTTATCTTAGGAGGACACCGTACTTTCATGCACAATGCTTTCAATCCATCTACCATAGGTCCCTGAAACTCAATCGGTCGTCCTTTATCCGTACAAAGAAAATAACTAAGTTTTAGTTTACAAACAAAATAACTGAATTACATGAATCTTTTTTATTAAATGGGATCCCCTCAGAAGTGGGGGATCATTCAAATGTTTCACTTCATCCTGACAGGCCCGGCTCTGGTTATATGCGTAGGGTCTTTTAGATTCTCATGTTTGTGTGTCTCACTTGTTCTCCATGGTATTGAAGAATCTGAGAAGTTACATTTCAACACTTGACACAACAAATGAAATGCTCACACGGTGTCTTTTGTATCAATTTTTTTGGGTGAGTAAAACAAAAAAAATGGGATTTCGTTCAAATCTATAATATAGAATAAAAGTAAGAGTAGTTTGAAACACCAAAAGAATGTCGATTTGATTCGATGAGTCATGTTTTTGTTATTGTTGGAAAATTCCAATTAACTTAAGGAGAAAGTTAACTTATTAAAGAAAAGTGTAGTAAGTTAAGGAAAAAGGAAAACATATCGAGCTTAGGAATGTTTCCATATTATTATTAGGTTAAGATGTAGTTTCGCCTATATAAGGAGTTGCAGAGATGTTGCATCCCTTAAGAGTAAAAGAGATCTAAGAGAAGAGAGATCTAAGAAAAGAGATATAGGAGAGTAGATCTTAGAGAAACACATTGATTTAGTTTTGAGAGAGTTTCTAAATCTAATAAGAAGTGATAGTTCTTATATTCTTGTGTGTTTGTGCATCTTTAATTGATATCAGAGCTTGAGTTGAAGCTTTTGATCTAAACTTTAATTGGTATCAGAGCTTGAGTTGAAGCTTTGATCTAAAATTTTAATTGGTATCAGAGCCTCCAGGTTTCGAAATCGTTTACAAGAGGAGTTGTAATTCGATCAAAACATGGGACACGACATCGCTTCTCAAGTACGTGATAAAGGTCTTAAGATGAAGAAGGACATACGAGGTCTATACTAACATCGACCAACTACATCGTTTGGTCAATAAGGATGAAGGTGTTGCTTCGTTTATATGAAGTTTGGGATACTATCGAACTAGGGAACATCGATGTTAAGAAGAACAATTCTGCGATTGCTCTAATCTTTCAGTCGATACCAGAAGCGTTGATTCTTCAAATTGGAGAACGCGATACATCAAAGACGATTTGGGATGCTATCAAATCACGTAACCTAGGTGCTGATCGCGTGAGAGAAGCAAGGTTACAGACTCTGACGTCTGAGTTCGATAAACTGAAGATGACAGATGCAGACACGGTGGATGATTATGCAGGAAAACTATCGGGTGTAGCATCAGAGTCAGCCGCGTTAGGTAAAATCATGGATGTACCAAGGATGGTAAAGAAGTTCTTAGATGGACTTCCTACAAACAAGTTCATACACATAGTAGCTTCTCTAGAACAACTACTTGACCTAAATTCAGCAAGCTTTGAAGATGTTGTTGGGAGAATAAAGACTTTCGAAGAGCACATCAAACAAGAAACCCAAGATGAAAATCAAACGAAGCTAATGTTTGTAAAGAATGATACGCAAGGTCGTGGATAACACAATGGCTACCGAGGAAGAGGTAGAGGTTATGGTAGCAGGGGTAGAGGTCGCGGAAAATTCAATAGTCACAACGAAGGAGGAGAAGCTTCTGAGAAGATTAAGAGGGATTATTCCAAGGTACAGTGCTGGAGATGTGACAAGATGGGGCACTTCGCATCAGTCTGTCCTACACGACCTACACAAGACCAAGAAGCTAACATAACAGAAACACAAGAAGCATATGGGTTATATATGCATGAAGTTGCATTCCTAAACGAAGAGATAGTGTTCCCTAAAAGGTTTGATGTAAGCGATGGAAACACAAGCATATGGTATCTAGACAATGGTACAAGTAACCATATGACGGGGAATAGAGAGTTCTTCTCAAGTTTTGATGAAAGCATCAAAGGTAAGGTCAGATTTGGTGGTGGATTAAATGTTGAGATCATAGGCAGAGGGTCAATCACGTTTGTAGGCAAAACCGGAGAGAGAAGAACACTCAAAGACATCTACTACATTCCTAGTCTAAAACACAACATCATAAGTCTTGGACAAGCAACCAAGAAGGGTTGTGAGGTTAACATGAAAGGAGACTTGCTAATGCTAAGTGACCCTCGTGGAAAGCTATTAGTAGAAGTCTCGAGATCATCAAACCGATTTTACAAGACACCAATGGAGATTGAATATCCAAAGTGCCTTCAGATACAAGAAATCGATGCTACATGGATGTGGCATGCACGGCTTAGTCATGAAAATTTTGAAGTCATTAAGAATATGGTTGAAGAAGGGGATGATGTTGAGAATCATGATCACCAGAACCATGAAGAAAACGATGAAGAAGAAGAAGAAGAAGTTGAAGTTACAACCAAAGAAGAACTTGAAGCTGCAACCAAAGAAGAACTTGAAGCTACAATGGAAGAAGAACACATAGCAGAGAATAACGATGCGAACCAAGACCATCATGTAACATCGAGATATGGTTGTAACATCAGAAAACCAAAGCGGTTCGATGTTTACATTCTACTTGTTGAAGTTGAAGGTGGTAGACTCTTGCTCACCATCGATGGTGAACCAGAATGTTACATCGAAGCTGCATCGATACAAGCCTGGATCGTTGCGATGATGGCAGAGATCGAATCTATCATCAAAAACAAGACCTGGAAGCTCGTCAAGAAGCCGACAGGTGTGAATCCGATTGGTTTGAAGTGGGTCTACAATATCAAGAGGAATGCAGATGGAACGGTGATTAAATACAAAGCAAGGCTAGTCGCAAAAGGTTATGTGAAACAACAAGGCATAGACTTCAAAGAAGTATTTGCACCAGTGGCTTGAATAGAAACGATACGTCTACTTCTGGCTTTGGCAGCATGTAATGGATGGGAGATCCATCACTTAGGAGAAAGGGAAGGAGCATCACGTGTACAAACGAGGATGTATACGTGACTCAACTAGAAGGCTTTGTGGAGAAAGGGAAGGAGCATCACGTGTACAAACTCAACAAAGCATTATACGGTTTACGACAAGATCTGAGAGCTTGGAACATCAAGCTTGATCGTGTCCTCAAGGAGATGGAGTTTGCGAAGTGCACCAAGGAACCTGCAGTATATCAAAAGAGAGAGAAGGGGGAGCTTCTCATCATAGCTATCTACGTTGATGATTTGTTTGTAACGGGGACTTCGCTCAAAGTTATCAAACAATTCAAGGACGATATGTCAAGAAGATTTGAGATGTCAGACCTCGGGAAGCTTACATACTATCTTGGTATAGAAGTAACGCAAGGAGTTGATGGCATTCGAATCAAGCAAGGAGGATACGCGCAAGGTATACTTGTCAAAACAAAGATGGAGTCATGTAACTATACTCATGTTCCGATGCATACAAGTTTGAAAATATCGAAGGCAGAGGAGGAGCCGGAGATTGATGCAACATCGTATCGAAGCATCATAGGATGCTTAAGAGAGAGTCATGGAGAAGCGATGAAGCATCTGTTGCGATATATAAAAGGCACCACTGAGTATGGTCTCTTCTTCAAATGCGAAGGTTCATCGGAGTTTAAGAGATCAACAAGCCCTAGATTCGAGTTGGAATTAAGGGGGAGAATGTTGGATAATTCCAATTAACTTAAGGAGAAAGTTAACTTATTAAAGAGGAGTTTAGTAAGTTAAGGAAAAAGGAAAACATATCGAGCTTATGAATGTTTCCATATTATTATTAGGTTAAGATGTAGCTTCGCCTATATAAGGAGTTGCAGAGATGTTGCATCCCTTAAGAGTAAAAGAGATCTAAGAGAAGAGAGATCTAAGAAAAGAGATCTAGGAGAATAGATCTAAGAAAAACACATTGATTTAGTTTTGAGAGAGTTTCTAAATCTAATAAGAAGTGCTAGTTCTTATATTCTTGTGTGTTTGTGCAACTTTAATTGGTATCAGAACTTGACTTGAAGATTTGATCTTAACTTTTAGTTATGTAAATAGTAAAACCAAAAAATACAATAATGCCAAATTTGTTAGTAATCTGGATGATAATTAAAAGAAAGTAAGAAATAACGAAGTTTTATTTGGAAAGAATCAGAGAAGAAGATATGTATAATAATATTTAATCATATGTATACTTCAATTTAGTTGTTCATGATAGTTATCAAAACTGATACTGATGGCATGTTTGTAAATAAGTAAAATTGATAATTGTGTATGATATTTTCTTAAGTTTTGAAAGTAAACTAAATTACTATTAAAAAATAAAAATTATAAATAATTGAATATGAAAAATATAAAATAAGATGACAAGAAAATTATTAGTTTTTGTTACACCATAAATTTAGCTCAGCTTTGAAGAAGTAAATTAAAATATTTAAATTAAATTTTAATTTGAAAACTACACTACTATTTAAATATTTTTGGAAATATAATTTTGTTTATAGAAATTTTCTAAATTATCCGATCTGACTATTTCTCATCATAATTTATTTTACATTTAAAATAAAACAGTTCCAGCAAAAAAGTAAGATTTTTTTTTTAAAAAAAAAATTTGCAAGTATCTACAGAATATTATTTTATATATCTTTAACTATTATTTTCTTGAAAAGAAAACAATCAAGACTGCAGCTTTAAGAAACAAAATCCAGGTATTCCTCAACATCCAAAACAGGTACAAAAATTTAAATTATTCGGGTTGAATGAGTCTACAAAAAATGACTCTCGTGATGAGACAAATACCTGGAGTTTTTTTTTTATTTTTCTTTTTTTTTCATTCAAAAAAAAAAACCAGATTTTTTGTCTCATCACAAGTGCCAATTTTTTTTCCTGTAGACTTATTCCAATCCAAATATTTTAAAGTTTTGTAACTGTTTTTGGACGTTGAGGAATACCTTTTATTGTATGTAGAACATATCTTGGGTTAGGTTTCAAAACTACAACCTTATCTCTTGTTGTCATACAATGTGAATTTGCAAGAGCTGAAACAACTATGGCCGTTTTAAACAATTTAATAGTATTGGGCGAAACATTGAATATGGGCTCTTATAAAAACATTTTTCTAACTTTTTTGTTGCATTTTCTTAAGTTGAACCAATGCAATTTTTTTCACTAGAAAAATTGTGAAAAGTACATAATTTCTTGTTTTGTTGCATGTGAGTTAATTTTAGTTAAGTGTGAGCCACTTATTATAAATTTTCCAAGTATTTAATTTTTTAACAAGGTAAAATGAACATTTATTATCAATAAAATAACACTAAAAAAATTATGGGACCCATGGACCCAGAAGAACCACCCATATTGCGACAGTTAAGAGCTGCACTGCTGAAAGAGGTTCATCAGAGTGCGAGACTTATTACTCGAGTTAAGAGAGCTAGATGTCTCAAAGTTGTCTGTTGTTTTTTTTTTATGACACTGGTTGATCAACTGAATAGGTAGGGCCGTACCTGAATATAAGCACATAAAGCATGTGCTTCGGGGCCATACATGATATATATATTTAGGGGGCCAGTAATACAACGAAGTTTACATAGCTCTACTGGTAAAAGTCTCGGTTTGTGTGTTCAAGAATCCGGGTTCAGCTGGTCATTCTGTAATTTTTACAACTTTTTCTGATTTTTAACACTAAGGGGCCAACAAAAAAATTGTTTTGCTTGTGAGCTAAAAATTTTCAGACATGGCCCTATGAATAGGCTCCACTTGATTGTGTGCAGTGAGGATGTAATAGAGATATGCTTCACGATATATTCTTGAGTAGTAGACAAATTGTCAGCATCTTCGGGTTGTTGTTCAGCTGGATATTGCAGTCTCAAAGCAGGGCTTAGATGACATGTGTTTATATGGGAGCATATCCTCGTCAAAACAGAACATGTTTGTTGATGATAGCAGTATAGCACCTATAACCCTTATATTTTTTTTATAAATACATATGAGAGAATTCAGGTCAAACTTATTCTTGACATAAGGGTGAAAATTGTTGGTGTCAAAAACCGTAATCTCGAAATCAACGTCTGCGATAACTTTTGTAAAAGGGGGATCATTACTTTCCGCAAAAGTAATTTTATAAAACTCGAAGAATCGTTTTATAAAACTCGAGAATCGAAGAATCGTTTTATAAAACTCGAGAATCGTTTTATAAAACTCGAGAATCATTTTATAAAACTCGAAGAATCGTTTTATAAAACTCGAAGAATCGTTTTATAAAACTCGAGAATCATTTTATAAAACTCGAAGAATCGTTTTATAAAACTCGAAGAATCGTTTTATAAAACTTGAGAATCGTTTTATAAAAATCGAAGAAACGTTTTATAAAAATCGAAGAAACGTTTTATAAAACTCGAGAATCGTTTTATAAAACTCGAGAATCATTTTATAAAACTCGAAGAAACGTTTTATAAAACTCGAAGAATCGTTTTATGAAACCGCAAAAAACCGAAACAGCCGTAAAACGCGAACTAGTCACGACTAGTTCGCCCATGGGCGAACTAAGAGTCATTCAACTAGTTCGCCCATCGGCGAACTAAGCCGGCCCGGCTTAGTTCGCCGATGGACGAACTAAAGACTTCTCGGATATCCCGCGCCTCGATCTCCCGCATCCCGATTCAAAACTTACGTCTTTCGACAAGGTAACGTTCTAAACTACGGCCGAAACATCTCCCGTTCCATCTCGATCCGACCTACCGTTCGACTTTTACAATAAAAACCGTAAAACTTCGCTTTCTCGGAAAAAACTCGAGGAAATTGTATAAAATGGCAACGGTTAAACGAAACACCGAACATTGCCTAAACTATACGATTTATTCAAGATTTCTCGTTGAAATCATAAAAACGCGTTTTTAATAAAAAACGCCGAGTAAGTCGTAAAAAACGTGTTTTTAATAAAAAGTCGAGTAAATCGTAAAACGTTGCGATTAGCTCGAGGAATTTATTAAAAACGACGTCAGATTAGGAAACGAGTCCGTAAAAAGTCGGAAAACGGTTTTTATCGTAAAACGGCCCGGAAGAACCTAAAACGCGATAAAAACCCATCTCGCGATTTCAACGGAATCTAACCCGCAGATTTGATAACGTTTTGACGGTTTACTCGCAGGAGGAAAATAAAAGGCAAGTTTGAAGATAAATAGAATATTTCCGCAGAAGAAAAGGAAGGATCGAGAAAAATGGAAGATTCCCGAAATACTCAAATCCGGGCGAAATGCAAAGATCGAACCGTCAAGACAAGGAGTATATAAACCAGAGGCGTAGGGTAGAAGAGGGGGACGAAAATCAGACCTAAAAAGACGGCTGTTAGCTTAGGAGTTTAGGACTTAGCGTTTAGACTAGCAATTCAGATCCTTAGAACGTTTCGACGTCTAAATTCTTCAATTCTTCTTGTAACAGTTGTCGATTCTAATTCAATAAAAGCTTTCGCACAAGTTCTTAATATCTATTCTTTATTGTTCATCCATATTCTTTTGAATTCGTTTGTTTTAGTGATTTCGCAGAGATCCAGGACCTCGGGAAAATTAGGGTTTCATCCTAAGTTTCCATATTTGACGGAAAATCGACAGTGTGGATTTCGGTTCCCACAGTTTGGCGCTAGAAGGAGGGGGGGTCGGATTCTCTTACACAATAATCACTAAAACGAACGAGAAATAACATGCCTAATCTGAACGGCGACGTCATCTCGTTCGAGAAAAGAGCAACGATCGATTCGGTCAAACCTCTCAACGATCTTCTCGTTATTGAGCTGACGATCCGGAATATGGATGTCGCGAGAATATTAGTCGATACCGGAAGCTCGGCTGATATCATCTTCAAAAATACTCTCGAGAGAANGAGAAATAACATGCCTAATCTGAACGGCGACGTCATCTCGTTCGAGAAAAGAGCAACGATCGATTCGGTCAAACCTCTCAACGATCTTCTCGTTATTGAGCTGACGATCCGGAATATGGATGTCGCGAGAATATTAGTCGATACCGGAAGCTCGGCTGATATCATCTTCAAAAATACTCTCGAGAGAATGAAAATCGATATGTCTGAAATCACGGAAAACGTAAGTCCGCTAGTAGGACTCTCGGGAGAAATCACTATGACCCTCGGAACGATCGACTTGGCAGTTCGCGCCGGGAGCATAGTAAAAACGTCGAGTTCGAAGTCGTCGATCGACCTATGTCCTATAACGCAATCGTAGGGACACCGTGGTTAAATTCGATGCAAGCGATTCCGTCGACGTACCATATGTGTCTCAAGTTCCCGATTTTGAACGGGATCGAGACTATATGGGGAAATCGACGAACCTCGCAGGTTTGCTACGCCGCGGATTTAAAACGAAAAAATCTGCCGGTCGACATCTCTTCCAAAAAGAAAAAGAAGTCGACGTCCCTCGACAACGCCCCAGAGCAAGATAAAACGGAACTCTTCTGGCAGTTGCGAGCGGCTGAGGCTTTGGAAGGTAAGCGCGAGCCAACCTGCGAACCCGTCATCTCGGTATGCATCGACGAGAATTTTCCAGAACGCTGTGTCGAAATCGGTGCAAACCTGAGCGAGACCTTAAAAGTCGAACTCCTGACATGCCTAAAACGAAACTCGAACACATTCGCTTGGACTGCGGAAGATATGCCAGGGATCGACATAAACATCACATGTCATGAACTCAACGTTGACCCGACATCCAAACCCGTCAAACAAAAAAGACGAAAAATGGGGCCGGAACGCGCCGAAGCGGTCAACAGCGAAGTCGACAGACTCCTCAAGGTAGGATCGATCACAGAAGTTCGATATCTTGACTGGCTCGGCAATCCCGTTGTCGTAAAGAAAAAGAACGGAAAATGGCGAGTCTGCGTCGATTTCACCGATCTCAATAAAGCGTGTCCGAAAGATAGTTATCCGCTGCCGCACATTGATCGCTTAGTCGAGGCAACCGCGGGAAACAAACTCTTATCTTTCATGGATGCCTTCTCGGGATACAATCAGATCATGATGAATCCCGACGATCGGGAGAAAACCGCATTCATAGCCGATCGTGGAACCTACTGCTATAAAGTGATGCCTTTCGGTCTAAAGAATGCCGGCGCGACTTCCCAACGACTCGTCAACCGAATGTTCTCCGAACAACTCGGAAAAACAATGGAAGTGTACATCGACGATATGCTCGTGAAATCTCTCGAAGAGCAAGACCACGTCATACACCTCCAGGAATGTTTCGAGAGGCTCAACCTTCATAACATGAAGTTGAACCCGGCGAAGTGTCGGTTTGCCGTTGCGTCTGGAGAATTTCTAGGGTACCTTGTCACTTACCGCGGAATCGAGGCTAACCCGAAACAAATCACGGCGCTAATATAGATGGTCTCTCCCAGGACGAAACGCGAAGTACAAAGACTGACCGGCAGGGTCGCAGCACTTAACCGTTTTATCTCGCGATCAACGGACAAATGTCTACCATTCTACGAGACATTAAAGGGAAACAAAAAGTTCGAATGGTCAGAGGAATGCGATAAGGCTTTTCAACAGCTGAAACATTACCTAGCTACCCCGCCAGTACTCGCAAAACCCGTAGAAGGAGAACCACTATTCCTCTATATCGCAGTATCAACGACCGCCGTAAGTGGCGTCCTTATCCGGGAAGAACGCGGCGAACAAAAACCGATCTTCTACGTAAGTAAGACACTACTGGGCGCGGAGACGCGATATCCGATGATGGAGAAATTGGCTTTGGCCGTGGTCATGTCCGCAAGGAAACTTAGACCATATTTCCAATCTCACACCATCGTCCTTCCCACTTCATTCCCTCTCCGCACCATTTTGCACAGTCCCAGCCAATCGGGAAGGTTGGCAAAATGGGCGATCGAGCTGAGCGAGTACGATATTAAATATCGCTCAAAGACTTGCGCGAAATCACAAGTGCTCGCAGACTTCATAGTGGAACTCCCGACGGGAAGTACGTCCAACCAAGAGCCGAACTCGACCTTGATCTTGTACGTTGACGGATCCTCGTCCAAACAAGGTTCTGGGATTGGCATCCGACTTGCATCCCCAACGGGAGAAGTATTGGAACAGTCATTCCGATTGATTTTCCACGCTTCAAACAACGAAGCCGAGTATGAGGCCTTGATCGCAGGGCTACGATTAGCTCACTGACTAAAAATCCGTAACCTTCACGCGTACTGCAACTCCCAACTAGTGGCTAGCCAATTTAGCGGGGAATACGAAGCAAGGGACGAAAGAATGGAAGCATTTCTGATCTTGGTAAAAGATCTAACTCAGAAGTTCGATCAATTCGCTCTGACTAGAATTCCTCGAGCAGGGAACGCCCAGGCAGACGCTTTGGCCGCCCTAGCATCCAGCTCGGATCCTGGTATGAGCAGGGTAATTCCCGTTGAATTTATCGAACACCCTAGCATCGGACCGCCCATAGTCATAAATCTGATCAACGAACCAGATGACAATGTGGAGGAAGACCATCCGATCGAAGATCAGTCCGATTACGGATTCAACCGTCCGTGGATGGAAACAATCCTCGCATACATAACCAACGGAGAACTTCCGTCAGAAAAATGGGCGGCCCGAAAGATAAAAACCCAGGCCGCACGGTACGTCGTAATGGACGGAGAACTTTACAAATGGAGGTTCTCCGGACCACTGATGACTTGCGTTCAAGGGGAGAAAGCGCGGCTGGTTATGCAGGAAGTGCATTCCGGATCTTGCGGAAACCATTCTGGCGGGAGATCCCTCGCAATAAAAATCAAGCGCCACGGATATTTCTGGCCAACGATGGTAAAAGATTGCGAGGATTTTTCGCGAAAATGCGAGAAATGTCAGCGGCACGCTCCGACTATTCACCAACCCGCCGAGGTCCTTTCATCTATCTCGGCANCGAAATCGTGACGGATAACGGATCCCAATTTATCTCGACTAGATTCGAAGCTTTTTGCGAAAAATGGAAAATACGGTTGACAAAATCGACTCCAAGATATCCTCAAGGCAACGGACAAGCCGAAACTATTAATAAAACGATCCTCGACGGTCTCAAGAAACGCCTCGACGCCAAAAAGGGAAAATGGGCCGAAGAACTCGAAGGAGTTTTGTGGTCGCACCGCACAACCCCGAGGCGAGCAACGGGCGAAACTCCTTTCGCTCGCTTATACGGAACGGAATGCATAATTCCCGCAGAAGTCGAGTTCCCAGGAGTACGTAGGAGATTGATCCCGGAAAGAGAAGAGGCAAACAACCTAATGCTTCTCGACGAACTCGACCTGATTAACGAACGGCGGGATCAGGCACTTGTTCGAATTCAAAATTATCAGCAACCGGCCGCCAAGTACTATAACGCAAACGTACGTAACCGCAGATTTCACGAAGGCGAACTAGTCTTACGAAAAGTCTTCCAGAACACCGCAGAACGAAACGCCGGTAAACTAGGAGCAAACTGGGAAGGACCGTACAAGGTCATAAAAGTAGTCCGACCCGGAGCATACGAAATCGCAAACATACAGGGCATCAAAATTCCCAGATCCTGGAACGCGATGCACCTCAAAAAATACTATCACTAGGCGGCACGCCCGCAGAACACTGAACTACGAGACGGCTTGATCCCCTCGAAAGGGTACGTAGGCATCTTGTCGCAAGATAAGACCAGCTGTCCCCCTCGTTCAAAAGGGGGGGGGAGTAGGTGAGTATACGTATACTCCCAAAGTTTCAAAATTCGAAATTTCTCAAACTTTTTCAGCAAACGCATCGAAAGAAAAAAACGAAATTCTGAATATAGCGAGACGTCGCCAATGTTCGGAAAAAACGTTCCTCTCCAAAAAACAATAAACAGTCCTTCCGCGACTATAAAATACGCAAAACTTCTTAATATACGTATCCTTCGCGAAGGCCCAAATTGCGCAAACATCTACCGCTTAAAAATAGTTCGTTGCTGATCACAACGAACTCGCAACAGTCTTAAACAAACTTAAGTTATCTCGCAGAGATAGCTCTCGAACACCCGACACAAGGGTAATAGCGCTATAAAAGAAATCCNACGCAAAACTTCTTAATATACGTATCCTTCGCGAAGGCCCAAATTGCGCAAACATCTACCGCTTAAAAATAGTTCGTTGCTGATCACAACGAACTCGCAACAGTCTTAAACAAACTTAAGTTATCTCGCAGAGATAGCTCTCGAACACCCGACACAAGGGTAATAGCGCTATAAAAGAAATCCAAACTTTTGGTCAGCATTTCCGGGCAACTTAGAAATTGTTCCCGGTGAGATGCTCGGTTCCAACCAGACGAATCGTATAAGCCGAGAACCTATCGCGGATTCTAAACCGGTATGGAATCAGGTTAAAATCGCAACAGGCAAAACGAAAGCCGACTAGTCATATATCGCACAGCCTTAACCCGAAAGTAAACCTAGGTCTTGCCCTAAACCCAGCACACTGGTCGCTAACGTCTCAAGGCATGAATCGAGATCCTAAAGGCATGTCTCTTCGTCTATATCTAAACGCACACTCGATTTACTAAAAATCCTAAAACTACCAAACGAATAAGGCGATCCACTAAGGGAACGGAATGCGAGACGACAACTCGCGGACCTCCCACAATATCGACTCAAATCAGAAGGTTCAAATAAAACCGATTATCCATTACGAAATTAAAAAGTTGCCGAAGCAACAAGGGATTCAAAGCCATAGAAGGCCAGTCCCAAACAAGTACAAAAGCCGCACTCGGCCAAATACATAAAAATCTAATTTTTCGAAAAAAGTCTCATAAGAGACTACAACTTCAAACATTCTCCGCATACGGAGCCTCATCTTCATCCATCGCATTACCTTCACCCTCGACAGCATCAGGCTGAGGTACGTCTTCAGCAGCGAGAATCGGATCGGGATCGCTCCCCTCGACAGGAATAGACCTTTCTGTCACACGGACAGCTGATTCCTCAAAACTCTTCATCTTGCGCTGAAGTCTGCGCAGCTCTGAAGCCTTGGACTTCTTTTCATCCTTCGCTTTGATCAGGGAAACCGCGGTCCTTCCAAGGACACGATCCAGGTCGCTAATCCGAGCTTCGAGTCGAGACACTTCCGCGGAATGCACTCCTTCTATCGATTTCAGTTTCCCTTCGAGCTGAGCCGACCTATCCTGCGACTCGGCTAACTCTTTGGCTAAACGCTCAACTTCGGACCCGCACTCTTTGATCATCCCATCGATCAACGAAACAAACTAAAAAAAAAAAAAAACCAAGAAAGACGGTCAGCTGCGAACGTAATCTTTAAAAAACGTATGATTGCGAACCCGTACCTTGGTGCGTTGCTGCGACATCAACATCATGCTCGGTGCCTTGCTAGACGAAGCCCCGGTCTCGGAACCCTTCACGGCTCTCTTTCTCGCAGGAGCATCAGGGTTCGGACGAGTTCGCTGAAGCAGGCAGCGTCGCGCTAAGCGCCGGAAGTCCCAAGACAATCACCCTCTTGGTCGGAGCAGGAGGTCCCAGAATCGTAACTGGATCAACCGCAGTAGGAGCTGCAACCGGTTCAACTGCGGCAGGAGTCGTAACTGATTCAACGGCAGTAGGAGCCACGACCGGTTTGATCGCGGCTGGAGACACGACTGATTCTATCATGGTGGGGGCTACAGCTAGTCCGACCTCAGCAGAAACAGTGACGTTTTCGGCTGCAAGGAGGGGCGAAACAGCAGGCACACCCGACGGTTCAGTGGCAGCGCCCGCCAAGGAACCCACTACCGCATCCGCCGTTTCATCCAAAATAGCCTTGACTTCTCTTGCAAGGACGGATGAATCCACTGGGGGTACGTCGCTCGACACGGCGTCTTCCTCAGCATCGCTACGATCCATCTCGTCTTGAAACAAGAGAAACTCGGAAATCCGAGCATCCTGTGGATATGCCAGAGGATTGTTACCGGATGGGACCTCACAGTTTTGCTGATCACCTTGGGAAGAAGACATCTTAAGAATTTTTCTAGAGAGAAATTGGAGAGAAACTTGAAAGGTGGAAGATATGAGAAGTAATGATCCAATACTTATAGAAAAAGGAGAGCTCTCCCTCGTAATAAGACGAATCTCAGCCGTAGATTCCGATTAAAATCTAACTCCATCCGACCGCAAAATTTCCTTAAGAAATTGCGGACTGGGCGGCTAACTGTTGGTGTCAAAAACCGTAATCTCGAAATCAACGTCTACGATAACTTCTGTAAAAGGGGGATCATTACTTTCCGCAAAAGTAATTTTATAAAACTCGAAGAATCGTTTTATAAAACTCGAGAATCGAAGAATCGTTTTATAAAACTCGAGAATCATTTTATAAAACTCGAAGAATCGTTTTATAAAACTCGAAGAATCGTTTTATAAAACTCGAGAATCGTTTTATAAAACTCGAAGAATCGTTTTATAAAACTCGAAGAATCATTTTATAAAACTCGAGAATCGTTTTATAAAACTCGAAGAAACGTTTTATAAAACTTGAAGAATCGTTTTATAAAACTCGAGAATCGTTTTATGAAACTCGAGAATCATTTTATAAAACTCGAAGAAACGTTTTATAAAACTCGAAGAATCGTTTTACGAAACCGCAAAAAACTGAAACAGCCATAAAACGCGAACTAGTCACGACTAGTTCGCCCATGGGCGAACTAGGAGACACTCCACTAGTTCGCCGATGGGCGAACTAAGACGGCCCGGCTTAGTTCGCCGATGGGCGAACTAGGAGTCACTCCACTAGTTCGCCCATCGGCGAACTAAGAGTCATTCAACTAGTTCGCCCATCGGCGAACTAAGCCGGCCCGGCTTAGTTCGCCGATGGGCGAACTAAAGACTTCTCGGATATCCCGCGCCTC
This sequence comes from Eruca vesicaria subsp. sativa, assembly GCA_932364175.1. Classification (NCBI taxonomy): domain Eukaryota; kingdom Viridiplantae; phylum Streptophyta; class Magnoliopsida; order Brassicales; family Brassicaceae; genus Eruca; species Eruca vesicaria. The sequence continues at coordinate 76,350 of CAKOAT010620710.1, forward strand.
GATCTCCCGCATCCCCGATTCAAAACTTACGTCTTTCGACAAGGTCACGTTCTAAACTACGGCCGAAACATCTCCCGTTCCATCTCGATCCGACCTACCGTTCGAGTTTTACGATAAAAACCGTAAAACTTCGCTTTCTCGGAAAAAACTCGAGGAAAACGTATAAAGCGGCAACGGTTAAACGAAACACCGAACATTGCCTAAACTATACGATTTATTCAAGATTTCTCGTTGAAATCATAAAAAACGCGTTTTTAATAAATAACGTCGAGTAAGTCGTAAAAACCTGTTTTTAATAAAAAGTCGAGTAAACCGTAAAACCTTGCGATTAGCTCGAGGAATTTATTAAAAACGACGTAAGATTAGGAAACGAGTCCGTAAAAATTCGGAAAACGGTTTTTATCGTAAAACGGCCCGGAAGGACCTAAAACGCGATAAAAAACCCATCTCGCGATTTCAACGAAATCTAACCCGCAGATTTGATAACGTTTTGACGGTTTACTCGCAGGAGGAAAATAAAAGGCAAGTTTGAAGATAAATAGAAGATTTCCGCAGAAGAAAAGGAAGGATCGAGAAAAATGGAAGATTCCCGAAATACTCAAATCCAGGCGAGATGGAAAGATCGAACCGTCAAGACAAGGAGTATATAAACCAGAGGCGTAGGGTAGAAGAGGGGGACAAAATTAGACCTAAAAAGACGGCTGTTAGCTTAGGAGTTTAGGACTTAGCGTTTAGACTAGCAATTCAGATCCTTAGAACATTTCGACGTCTAAGTTCTTCAATTCTTCTTGTAACAGTTGTCGATTCTAATTCAATAAAAGCTTTCGCACAAGTTCTTAATATCTATTCTTTATTGTTCATCCATATTCTTTTGAATTCGTTTGTTTTAGTGATTTTCGCAGAGATCCAGGACCTCGGGAAAATTAGGGTTTCATCCTAAGTTTCCATATTTGACGGAAAATCGACAGTGTGGATTTCGGTTCCCACAAAAATAAGGATAACACGCACATCAAAATACTCTTATAGAAGTGAAGATCGGTGCATTCCAGTTCAAGATTTGAAAAGGACTGACCATCTTGTCGTTGGATGAAGAAGGTATTAGTTACTGAGAAAAGTCAGAGTGCGCGCGGAAAATGACTGATATACCATTGATAAACCAAGATTTATGGTGTGTTTATGCCTGCGTTCAACTATCCCATTCTGCTATAAAGGGTGAGGACATGAGGTTAGGTGTTTTATACCACTTACAGACAGATGATCCATGAGGTTTTTTTAATGAATTCACCACCACAAGCTGACTGAATTATAGAGTTTTCTGATTATATTGGTTTTCTACTTGGAGTTGGAACGCTTTGACAACATAAAACACATAAGACTTTAATTTAAGTGGATAAAAAAGAACTAGCAACAACTGTCAATGAGCACAACATAGAAATGAAAGACTTGAACTGACCTCAAACATCACAATGATAATGTATTCTCTCAAGAACTCTACTGGACCTGAAATTCGAACTAGAAAAGGGAAGTCTACATGTCTTGAATAGTTGACTTACTTTACACAATGACTGAGACGTCTTATTGAAAGTAATGGATTTTATTGTTGATAATTGTTAATATCAGGAAACACAACCTCATCAAGAAGAGGGATAATATTTGTTGCAGTCGGAATGGACGCAGACCAACATGAGTTATTTGGGAAAAGCATCCATGTAGTTGTAACACCCGCTTTTTCCAAAATAATAAAATAAATAAAAATATCTGAAATCTCAATTTATTAAATCGCATAAATCATCTCCAAACTCTTCAAATCCAAATAACATAATAAATCTCAAAAATATCGAAAAAGAAAAAGTCTGAAAATAAATAAATAAAACTCCCAAAAGCACCAGTCCGAAATGATCACTCCTGATCGTCAGTATCACCTGAAATGGGGGAAGAAAGAGGGGTGAGTAACAGGGGAGTCACTCAGTGAGGTATGGGATGCTAAACCACAAACCACTGACTCAGTACATAGCACTACGACTATGTAGGCCTAGCTCTAGCATGAGACAAACACGGTGTCTATTACACCTCACAGAACAATCATATGCCTAGAGCACCATTCAAAAACAATCAATGCGATGATAGTACATAGCTAATCTCTGCACCCCGCAATCTTCTCATACGAATATACATATATAACTCTACAGGCGTCGCTAGTACGGTAGTCCACTCCATACCCCCCGCAATCTCTACGGCGTGCTAGTACAAACGTCTTTGTACCCCGCAATCTCCACACAAGGCGGCGCTAGCACAGACGTCTATGTGCCCCCGCAATCTCCACAAACAAGGCGTCACTAGTACAGACGTCTCTGCACCCCCGCAATCTCTCACACATGGACTCGTATATAGTTACATATATATAGCAATTCTTAACATCAATCATGTCACACAACCGTTGAATCCTCTATTAACCTATTTCCGGTTTATCGATCAATAATAATAAATAAACAAACAAGACTCTCAAACAGACTCGATTCACAGAGCCGGATCATGTTTCGCAACTAAACTTTTCATAATAGTAGTACTAAACTAGTTCGGGATTTAAGCGGAATAGCCCTCACCTTAGTCACTGGCTGGAATGATCAACAGAAGATGGTCAACTGACGTCAACTGCAACACGAGGGAATCAACGACTTAGGCTCAAAGTCTCAGAAAATAAAGTTTCCGAAAATGGAAACTTTCCTAAAATAGAAACATTCCTAAAATAGAAACTTTCCTAAAATAGAAACTTTCCTAGAATAGAAACTTTCATAAAATAGAAACTTTTCTAAAATAGCAGCTTCCCTAAAATGGCGGTTTCCTAAACTAGAAATTCCTCTAACTAGAACTTTCCAAAACTAGAAATAGAGAGGCAATAAACTTACCGGAACTATCGCCCAAAAACTCGCCCGGGGACTTGACCGAAACTCTCGCCAGAAAAAATACTTAGTGACAGGTCGTAAAGAAATACTTTGACTTGATGAGAATAAAATAGAAGGGTGAAGTTTATTATATAGAGGAAGGGAAGGGAGGTTAATTTTCTAAACTTCCAATGTGGGACAAAATAACCTACACATGGATTTTAATTAAATAAGTAAATGGGCTATCCCCCCCATGGGTCACAGTCGTTACAATTCTTCCCCACTTAATCGGAATTCGTCCCGAATTCCAAGATGGAAATCAAAAAGAACTTCAACGATATCAAAGGAAAAAAAGAACACGAGGCGACACACAAAGGAATGAACGGAAATTTGATCTTCTCCTACAAAGCGGAAACACGTTCGAAATATTAACAACTAATCAAACGATACTGGATAGAAAGGTGACACATTTATTTTTCAAAAGTTCCCAATCCCAAAAACATTGAAAATTATTGAAATCCACGTCCCATAATTCGCCGTCCCGGGTCGGAGCCGGGACGGAACCCACTCTGATACCACTTGTAAAGCCCCGATCGCCCACAGCTAATGGGCCACCCACGCCCGCTCTCTCGGCCCATGGGTCTCATCCCGTTCCAACGGCCGGTCCGTTAATTTTCCAAGGCTCTAGAGTCATGTTTACTGACCCTGCAATCACCACCCGACCTTTCCCCGTGCTTTGGCCTCACTTACACTGTATCGCAAATCACTTCCCGATAGGTCACCCATCTTTTGACTACTCTAGCTCAAGCACACTTAACTCTGGAGTTCTCTCTAGATGTGCTCCCGAAAAGGTAAGTGCACTTTGGTGACATAGGTAGTCAAATCAATTCTCTTAAGCCTTTTCGTATATCAGAATTCGGGATGTTACAGTAGTGTTCTATGATAGTGCAAACAGATCCATACTCTTTTCCTAGACCATTCAAGACTCCATAGATCTTTTCATGCTCAGTATTAGGTGCTCGATAGAGTCTAGTTGATCATAAAGTGACTTGATTTCAGAAAGATAAGCTGTCATATTCTTTGCTCCTTTGACCGTAGTTTGAACTCTTGTTTGTAAATCTAACTTCCTTGTTTCAGAGACACAATTATACTTTCTTAACTATGGCTAGCCATACCGTAAATAGACTTGAGAACGTCTTTAAAGAGTGTTCTGTATAGCCAAGCTAGTATAAGATGGTGCCTTATACATCCATCTGTTGAACTCTGGCTTTACAACTTCAGCAACTTGATCTCCATTACGATTGTGACCGTTGTAGGAGGGGGTGGCTGAGAAATAGGGAGGAACTGCTGAAACTAGAGCTTCCATATGAGATAGTTCTCTTCTTTGAGCTTCAAGTTAGCGACTTGCAAGATAGTGAGGACAGAAACTGATAAAATGTATCTTGATTTGCATCTGTGGCTCTAATACCATGAAGTTAATCAGAGAATTTGAGAAATTAAACTTAGAAACTTTTAGAGTTAGACTGAATTTTATGCATTCACAACTTGAGATTACAACTATATTTTCACTTTTATTTATACAATCAATGATAACAATATAGAGACTTATCAGCTGGGTCAGACAACTCAGTCATCTTGATCAAGAAGAGCATAAAATTGGTTACTGTAAGCCCAATGTACTCAGGCCCAACATCAAGCCCGTCTTCAGATAGAGACAAGCACAAGCAGAGTCAAACATCCTTGCCAACGGTCTCTGCAAAACAACCAAGACTGTACAACAGATTTGATGCTCTCTTATCTATAAATGAGTGAGTCATCATTACAGCTAATGTCAGTCTAGATCCTTCTTGTTATTCTATAAAAGACCATGTGATGTAAACGTTTTTAGTATTTAGAAAGAGTTAATAAAAAAGTAAAGTTGTTTTCTTCTCTGTAATTTATATGGTATCAGAGCCATATCCATTCCCGAGTAATGTCCACATCCTTCATTACGTCACCCTAAAACTCAATGACTCAAACTACCTCCTGTGGAAGACCCAGATTGAATCTTTGGTGTCTAGTCAGAAGCTTCTAGTTTCATCAATGGATCTGTCACCCCCCCCCCCAGAGATTACCAGTCCGCTGTACGAGAACTGGTTTTGTACTGATCAGCTCGTGAAGTCTTGGTTGTTCGGCACGCTATCGGAAGAAGTTCTTGGCTATGTTCACAATCTTTCAACATCTCGTGATGTCTGGATGTGCTTAGCTGAGAACTTCAACAAGAGCTCCCTTTCCCGTGAGTACTCCCTATGAAGAAGCCTTCAGCTCATGTCGAACAAAGGCAAGACCTTTACTGTCTACACCAGAGAGTTCAAAACAATCTGTGATTCTTTGAGCTCTATCGGTAAACCAGTTGATGAATCTCTGAAGATTTTTGGCTTTCTTAACGGCTTAGGACGAGAATATGATCCTATCACGACGGTTATTCAGTCATCTCTGTCTAAGATACCACCATCGACGTTCAATGATGTCATTTCTGACATCCAGAGCTTTGACTCTCGTCTTCAGTCCTATGATGATTCTGCGACAGTCAACCCCTCTGCAGCTTTCAACACTGAACGCTCAGGCTATCACCAACAATCCAGAGGTTATGGTTACAGAGGACGAGGTCGATCTACTCCAAACAGAGGCAGAGGAGGATACTCAAGCAGAGGTCGAGGCTTCTCCCAACAAAACAACAACCCCAACACTGGTGAGAGACCAACTTGTTAAATCTGTGGGAGAATAGGGCATACTGTTATCAAGTGCTATAATAGGTTCGATAATAATTATCAACCTGTTGCTTATGCCACTACTCGGATCTCTGATGACAGTACCAAGGACTGGTATCCAGACTCAGGAGCCTCAGCACATGTGACCTCCTCCAGAAGTAACATTCAGCAGTCTCACCCTTATGAAGGTAATGACACGGTTATGGTTGGTGATGGTACTTACCTACCAGTCACACATGTTGGTTCCACCACAGTTGCCACTTCCTCAAGTAATTTCTCTCTCAATGATGTCCTTATTTGCGCTGGTATTAAGAAGTCATTGTTATCTGTATCTAAAATCTGTGATGATCATCCATGTGGAGTCTACTTTGATGCTAACAAAGTCTGCATTATTGATATCCCAACTCAGAAAGTGGTGGCCAAAGGGCCTAAAAGAAATGGTCTTTATCTGTTGGAAAGTAAGGAGTTTCATACCTTCTTCTCAAGTCGTCAGTGTGCTGTGAGTGAAGATGTATGGCACTACAGACTTGGTCATGCAAACTTCAAGCTTATCCAACATCTACATAACAGCAAGGATATCCATATCAATAAGAGCAGATCATCCTCCATTTGTGAGCCTTGCCAGATGGGGAAGAGTAGTAAACTTCAGTTTTTTTATTCTGTTTCTAGAGTAGCAAAACCCTTAGAGAAGATACATTGTGATATATGGGGTCCTTCACCAGTTGTAACCAAGGATTCAAATATTATGCAATTTTCGTTGATGAGTTTTCAAGATATACCTGGTTTTACCCTTTGAAACTCAAGTCAGACTTCTACTATATCTTCATCATGTTTCAAAAGCTTGTTGAGAATCAGTTAGACACCAAGATCAAAGTGTTTCAAAGTGATGGTGGTGGAGAATTTATGAGTAATGTAATGAAGAATCATCTGCAACAATGTGGTATAAGACATCAACTCTCATGCCCTTATACTCCACAACAAAACGGCACTGCAGAAAGGAAGCATAGACACATCATAGAGCTGGGTTTATCCATGATGTTTCACAGCCATTTACCTCTTCATCACTGAATTTAGGCCTTCTACACTGCGTCCTTTCTCAGTAATGTGCTTCCCTCCAGTGTTCTTGATGGAAAAAGTCCATCTGAAGTTTTACTTGGCAAGAAAGCAGATTTTTCTTCACTCAGGGTGTTTGGGTCAGCATGTTATCCATGCCTCCGACCTGTTTCAGATCATAAAATGAAACCAAGGTCACTGCAGTGTGTCTTCTTGGGATATGCTCCGAATCAGAAAGGCTACCGCTGTCTTCATCCACCATCAGGAAAGGTCTTTACTACTCGACATGCCTTGTTTGATGAGACAGTTTCCCGTTGAAAGACCAGTTCAAGAGCTATGTTCCTAGATATAAGACAACTCTTCTGCAAGCTTGGCAAAAAGCAACGTCTGTACCTAGTTCCGACTCATCATCTCAAATGCCAAGAGATCTCCCTGCTCCAGTATCGTCTGTTGGTGATCAACAAGTACCAAACAACAATGCTGAAGCAGCTGATCATGAGAATCACAACGAAGCAGAACCTATTCTACAACCTCTGCCAGTACAAAACCAACATCCTATGAGAACAAGAGCTAAGGATGGAATCCACAAACCGAATCAGAGATATGTTCTTTTGGCCCCTCGCTATGCTATGGTTGAACCTAAGAACATAGCTGAGGCCTTGAAGCATCCAGGATGGACTCAGTCTGCTGAAGAAGAGATAGGTACTTGTCACATGCTTCACACTTGGGAACTGGTACCACAAACAGAAGATATAAATGTCTTGGGTTGCAGATGGGTGTTAAGATCAAACTGAATCCAGATGGAACCGTCAACAAGCTTAAATCCAAATTGGTTGCTAAAGGTTATGATCATGAAGAAGGCATCGACTACTTGGAGACATTCAGTCCTGTTGTTAGAACTACAACAATCAGACTATTCTTTGATATTGCTGTGGCTAAGAATTGGCCAATGAGAAAACTTTGTGTCAAATGCCTTTCTTCAGTTCTTTTCTCCTAGAGTTTGGGTTTTGATGTAGCAAAGCTGATCCATCCCTATTTGTATATCATCATAACAGTGAGACTCTGGTGTTACTTCTCTACGTTGATGATATCTTACTCTCAGGTTACAGTGACAACCTTCTGCAAACACTCCTTGAAGCCTTAAACAAGCGTTTTGCCATGAAAGATCTTGGATTACCTCGCTACTTCCTTGGTATTGAAGTACAGAGAAGCTCTGATGGGATGTTTCTTCACCAATCTGCATATGCTACTGATGTTCTGCATCAAGCTCAGATGAGTAATTGTAACCCAATGCCCACACCTTTTCGACTGAAAATGGATGATCTGGATTGTACTCTCTTCTCTGAGCCTACTCACTTTCGAAGTCTGGCAGGAAAGCTTCAATACCTGACAATTACACGGCCAGACATTCAGTTTGCAGTCAACTTTATCTGTCAAAGGATGCATTCTCCAACGGTCTCTGACTTGGGTTTCCTCAAGAGAATACTCCGGTATGTCAAGGGAACCATCTCCATGGGTCTGGTCATTAAGAAAGATAAGCTACTTCCTCTTACTGCTTACTGTGACAGTGATTCCGCTGTTGCAAAACTAATCGAAGATCAACAACTGGATTCTGCATCTTTCTTGGCTCCAATATGGTTTCCTGGTCAGCAAAGCGTCAAGAGACAGTGTCGAGGTCCTCCACGGAAGCTGAGTATAGAGCACTAGCCTCGACAGCACAAGAGATTACATGGATCTCTCTTCTGCTTCGAGACTTAGGCATCATGCAACATCATGCTACTCCATTGAAGTGTGATAACCTCTCTGCTGTCTATCTCAGTGCTAACCCTACTCTTCATAAAAGGTCTAAGCACTTTGATACAGACTTTCATTACATTAGAGAGCAGGTTTCTTTGGGTCTCATTGAGACACAACACATCAGGTCTGAGTTGCAGCTGGCTGATGTGTTCACGAAGTCACTGTCTCGTCGCTTGTTTTGTAATCTTCGAACCAAACTTGGTGTGTCTCTTCCACCCACTCCAAGTATGAGGGGGAATGTAAGCCAATGTACTCAGGCCCAACATCAAGCCCGTCTTCAGATAGAGACAAGCACAAGTAGAGTCAAACATCCTCACCAACGGTCTCTGCAAAACAACCAAGACTGTACAACAGATTTGATGCTCTCTTATCTGTAAATGAGTGAGTCATCATGACAGCTAATGTCAGTCTAAATCCTTCTTGTTATTCTATAATAGACCATGTGATGTAAACGAATTTAGTATTCAGAAAGAGTTAATAAAACAGTAAAGTTGTTTTCTTCTCTGTAATTCATAGTTACTTCCGCGTGAGCTGGAGAAATCGTATTTTTGTGTTCTTGCTTTCTTTTGTTTTGTTTTACTGATGCTGTTACAGTTGTTGCAGGTTTTTGGAATTTTGAAGTATATTTCAATTATCAAAATATCTAATATAGATAAACATGTTGATTCACATTTTAAAAAGTTTAGTTTTTCAAAAAACTAAAATAGATGGTGTAATTTTCAAATTTTAAACAATTAGTAGAGTATTTTAAAAGTTATCCCATAAAACTATCAGAACCATCCAAAAATATTTGAAATAATCAGTATAGGTGAATTCAATAGTATATTTTGAAGTAACTAAATTACTATAATTATTAATATAGTTAATAGTTTAAGTATATATTTTATATTAAATATCAGTAGTTTTCCTGTTCGGATCAGATTCTGATCTAGTTCTTCGATGATAAGAAATCAGGTCAATTTAGATATTATGTTAGTTTTTAGGCTATGCTCATTTATTTATTCATATGCTGTTCGTTTAGATACTATTGAATCAATATCTAGATGTTTTATCCGGATGCAAATACTAATTACAAAAACGAAAAATGTCTGGATGCAACATCCAAAATATTGTATTTAAATTCTGCATCACATACAAAAACAAACATGTTCCTAGTTTTAGTTAGTTTAGTGTTGTACCTCTAGTTCGGATGGTTCAAAGTTTGGATCCAGATGTAATAATTGTGTTTTGGTCTTTTTCTCAACCCTACATTATGTTGCTAGCATTATGTTTTCTTTACCAATGTTCAATTTATTTTTAGTTCTTAGGCTTTGTACCATAACACACAAAACTGTAACTGGTAACCATTAAATTAATATGAGGAATAAGAAGAAAATACGTGTAAAGGAAAAAAATAAAATAAAAATCTATTTCTCTCCTAATTTGATATTGTAATCGTTTATTCTTTAAATCTTAAAGAATAATAAAGAATGATTGGTAACAAATAATCCTGGTAAATGGTGTAAATTATAAGGAATGACAAGGACTTTCCTAGTTCATCTCATTTCTTTGGTCACCATTTAGAGACGAAAATAACTGAAAATGTTTTAACCAATTTTAATATCCTTGAGCTAAATGTAGAATATGAACCTTTTATACTTTATTAATAAAATCGTATGGATCTTTTAAAAATTGAATATATGAATTGAAAAAAATTATGACATATCTTAAAACAAAATTTAAATTTACTAGCAATGTTTAAATTTGATTAGCAAGTTGTAAAAGTTAAAAATTTTCTTCTAACTTTTCTTCATTGCATATTTCAAGTTTAAAAAAAAAAAAAAAAAATTTATGATTGAAATTGCTCACTTATGAGTTATGATTTTAGGACAATGCAGATCCAGTTAGGTAACAAAAAAAAACGAGATTTAAAGTTACTTGGGTGGAAAGAAAATATCCAGTTAACATTTTCAAAAAAATAAATATCCAATTAAGATTGTGTCTAGTCCTCATATTGAAACCTAATTAAGATACCTAGTGTAACACTTGGTGGCCAAGGCTATGGACATGCTAGGTAACAATACAGGGTATTTAATGTGTAGAACCGATATAAAACCGGACTACTTATTATAAGATGATAGAATCAAAAGAATTGGTTCTTGCCACTCTACAATACACAGACGTAACAGGCAAAACAGAGATTTCAAAAGCTGTCTCTAAAGAGTGACGATTTTCTTGTGGAGTTGTTGTGCTTGATGACCATCCATGGTGGTCGTGATCAGGGAAGAGGAGGCTTAAGATAACAACCAGACATAGGACTGAACCAACTAGCGATAAATATAACTAGACTTTGACCCGCACATAAGTTTTTTTTCTTTTTCGAAGTATTTTTCATAATTAGTGATATAAATATATTAACATTTATTATATAACTAGTTGTATATTATTATTTTTTTAAAAAATTGAGTCCTGGGAATAGATTTAATTCAAAGTCAATTTTATTTGTTAAAACAAAGATTGTATTAATGAAGGAATATGTGTTTTTTTTTTTCATTTCCTATTATAGATTATAATTTAATGTATATCACATAGGGTTTGTAAATATTCTATAATTTGTTTTAAAAAAAAAAATCTGTTTTTTTACAACAATATTTTCTGTTTATGTGGTAGTATTAGTCTATTAGAAAAGTAATATTCATTTATTTTATTTCTTATTATGTATTAACCTATAATTTAATGTAGATAGTATATGATATATAGAAAATAGAAATTAAATAATTGAAGTAATTGATCATAATCTCTTTGGTGTTATATTTTTGTATTAAAAGTTGGATATTCGGATTTTCTTTTGACAACTATTTTTTATTTTAAAAAACTTAAATACTATAGTATATAGTCAGTTAAGAAGGTTGTTCCAAAAAAGTCAGCTAAAGAATACATGTTAGAACAAAAAGAGATTTATATCTGTAAGTTAAGATCATAAGAGATTTAGCTCTGTAATTATAGATTAGCTCAAACAATTAGAATGTTGTTAAAATATGAATATTCGTATGTGATTATCAATACATCTACTTTATTAAAAGAAAGTCCTTTTAACTACCGATACAAGTTGTTATATAAATTTGGACCATTTCTAAAATGTTACAAATAATATACGACACAAAGTTGATTGAACTGTATTACTTAAATTAAACCAACATGATTAATATACATATTTAGATATCATCAAAATATTAACTATGGAAATTTACTAATTATATGAAACCAATAGATTACTTAAATTAAACCAACACGATTAATATGCATATTTAGATATCATCAAAATATGAACTATGGAAATTTACTAATTATTTGAAACCAACAGATTTCATATCTTAGCAGTTCCTTAATAAATATGAAAATCTACTAATTATATGAAACCAATATATTTTGGAAATCATAATATACCGTTTGTTTTCTTTTCATTAAATAATTTACTGATTATTTTTTTTAGAAATTAAATGTAAAGAAAAACCAAAAACCAAATTTAAAAACTAAAAACCAAAACCAATTGATGAAAACACAGGGTACATATATTTTTATTTATTTACAAAATAAACTATTACATTTTAAAAAAAAAAACAATTGTCATCTTTTCAGTTTTAATTAAATATTTGATTATTTGGGGTTTTTTGTTAGTAATATCATTTCAAACTAATTCAGCAGATCTAAAAACTAAAAACCATAAAAAAGATGAAAATAAAAAATAGAAACTTAAAAACTAAAAACCAAAAACCAAAAACCAAAATCCAAAAAAAAATCTAAAAATAATAAAATAGAAACTAAAAATTAATTCAAAACAATCATCACCACAAATTTCGAATTACTGATTTTATACCAAAACATAATTTAAATAAAGATAAAAATCAATTATATAAATTTTTAATCATAAAAACTTTCCGCGCTTGAAAAGCGCGGATCAAAATCTAGTTGCATTTAAAAATTTGAAATGCATATGGAGATTGTGTTCGCAAGATTGATATCATTTTGGTTAATTTCATACATAAAAAACTAGGAATTTTTCAAATGTCCTTGATTCTAGGTATCTATAAATTGGTTGAATATAACATTTCAAATACTGTATTTTAGTTATATTTTTAAGATTATTAATATAATAATTGTGGTTATACAAACCATGGTTTAAGTATATAGTTTGACATGTATTGTTTCACAGAAAACTGGATACATATTCAAGATTTAAAATCTACACAAACCGAGATGACATTTTATTTAGTGATATACCTAAAAATTTTAACATGATAAAGAGTTCCTTGTTTTTATATTAGTATCTAATCTGGAGAATAAAAGCATATGAATTTTGCAAAGTTGAGGAATTTTTTTATCCGATTAAACATGCTCAATTTGAGTTGTTATGATAATTTTATGGTATATGTTTGATATATGGGAGCACAATATACGACGGGAAGAGAAACGGAGTAGTGTAGGCAAAAAACCCTAAACGCTCTGGCGGCGATCATGAGTCCAACCTTTTTTCTGAGACAAAACCTCCGATCTCTGCAACTCAGCCGGCGCTGTCATCACTGCAAGGGAGACTACACGACACTCCTTGTGATGATCCATGACGGCTAGCATTTCGACATCAATCCCCGCCTTGCGTCTCCATCAAGCAATGACTGCTCCTTGCTCTATTTCTCGCTAATCTCACCAGATCTTTTGTCCTCTAGGATCACGGGATCTCTGTTACTACCCTCCGTCTGTTTTGGTGTTCTATAGCGCAACTCACTTATCTCGATCTGGATACTCTTTGGTGCTAGATCGGGATGTGAGCATGGTTTGAACCTTGTTTCGACTGGCGGTTCTTGCTTGTATTCATTTCTTTAAACCAATCTGGTTTTTTCCTAAGCTGGTACGAGAGATCGTCAATCACGTCGTATTTTGGAAAATCACGAGAGACTTTTGTCTTTTGGAACATCACGAGGGACTTTCTTAAAATCAATCGGAACATCACGAGAGACCTTTGTCTTCTTGAGAACGACATAGAGTATAGGATCATCACGTCGTATCCAATCTGCTCACATGACAGATTGGAAAGGAAAGGGAATCTGCGTTGAGGACGATGACGAACCCATCAAGCTCTCCGCTCAAGATGATGATATTGTCATTAAAGAATATAGGATGTCTCTGATTGGGAAAATTCTCAATCCTAAAAAGCAAACCGTTGAAAAGCTGGTTCAGACAATGCCTAATCAATGGGGTCTTCACTTCAGAATCAAATTACAGCAAATGATCTCGGGAATAGAAAGTTTTATTTAACTTTAATTCCAAGGAGGATCTGAACTTTGTGCTACAGAAAGGTCCTTTCCACTATAACTATTGCATGTTTGTACTAGTTCGATGGGAACCAATTGTCCACGACGATTACCCTTGAATTATCCCATTTTGGGTTTCCTTTATCGGGATGCCATTGCACCTGTGGACAGACAGGAACTTATTGGTAGTAGGCTCGGGTTTGTAGATACAGTGGATCTCTCAGAGGGGAGATTTTTGATCCATATTGACTTGAGGAAACCTTTAAAATTTGCGAGGAAGGTTCAAAGCCCAGAGGGAGATGAGCTTACAATCAAGATTGAATATGCAATGCTCTTTAAGCATTGTACTCTTTGTGGTCTAATGTCACACGAAAAGGGCTACTGTCCTTCGGTATTGCCTAACTTAGTGAAGAGAGATGATGTCTTTGATCGTGTCACTCTTCCTCAAGATAAAGCTAATCTGACTTGACATAGAAACGCAAAGAATGGTATGGATGAATACATGTTGGATGGTCGTAATGGAGTCACAGCGGACACTGGCAGCTCACGTCATGAATCAAAGGGTCAGGGTGGACACCGCGATATTCATTCTTGTATGACTAATACGTGGAATAAAGATAGAAGAAGAACAGCTGATCGGGAGCATCTCTTATCACGTTCAAGAAGAGTGGATGATTACACATCCTCACAATCTGACCGGTTATAAGAGACGAGATGAGAGGGATGTACACACGAGGTACAAAGGAACTCGACATCGAAGGGGACCCTATGATCGCAATGACAATATGACATGGCGCAAAAAGGGTATCAAATCTCAAGGTTTGTCTCATGGAGCATTACCAAAGGCTTTGGACGTGGTTCCTTATGAACACGTTGACGGAAGTGGAAGTACTATAATGCGAGGTGATGTGGCTCAGCGGAGTAGTGAGCGAGGTAATGTTCACAAGGACGACATGGCAGGGAGTCAACAAAAGCAACTAGCTAGCACCATTGTGTCTCCAGATTTTCAACAGGGTAGCATGAAAGATAATGTCACGATCAGAAGTAGGAGTGCAGCAAAGGCTCTACGGTTTTCACACCAAACTAACCCGAAAACTGAAAGTGATGACCAAGTTATTGGGGCTTTAAGTGATATGGATGTACAGCAACAGGATGGTGAAGGGGATGATCTGATGGAAGATGATAATCTACTGGAAGAGGAACTTCAGGAACTTGCAGCTGCGGCTCCGCCCTAGGAGACGGCAAGCTCTTCACGTGCAAGGCGAGCTCCCTCTTGGGGGAGTTAATCAACGAAACCGGGGTATCTCCGTAGGGGCTCTCCACGGATCAAAGGGACCACAGGATCAGCCCACAGGCAGGGAGGAAAAGATAGATCACGGCGTCATCGCTCTGGTTCTAAGGAACCACGAGAGGATACAGCAAAGGATGGTGGGTTGATGGATCCCAAAAATCCATCCAATCATCAATGAGGACAATCAGTTGAACTGTCGAGGGATAGAAAACGACCTCACAGTTCGACGCCTTACGAAGATGTGTCAGAAGCATCGCCCAGCATTTGTGTTTCTCTCTGAGACGAAGAATAGGAGGCTTTTGTTGCAAGACATTCAGGCCAACTTAGGATTTGATCGTTTGTTTACCGTTGAGCCACTTGGACTTAGCGGAGGTTTAGCTTTATTTTTTATGGATGAATTTCAAGTTAATGTTTTATTTTCAAATAACAGAATGATTGACATTGAGGCAGTCATTGATGGAATAAAAGTCTTTATGATGTTTGTTTATGGGGACCCTGTATTAGAACGAAGAGATTTAGTTTGGGAACGTCTTACGCGTTTTTCAACAACACGAAATGGACCCTGGTTTATGATAGGTGATTTTAATGAAATTACCTGCCATGAGGAGAAGGAAGGCGGCAGACAACGCTCAGATAGTTCTTTCCTACCATTCATGCAAATGATGAGTGACTGTGGTATGATAGATTTTCCTTTCACGGGAAATATGCTATCTTGGGCTGGGAAAAGAGCAGGGAGAGATACGGTTATATGTCGTCTTGACAGAGCTGTTGGGAATGAGGACTGGCATGAGAAGTTCCCACATTCAAAAGTCAAATACATGAGGCTCTGGGGATCGGATCATCGTCCAATCTTAGCAGACATCCTCAGAAAGAAACCGAGGAGATCAAAAAAATTTAAATTTGACAAGAGATGGTTAGACAATGAGGAGCTCAGGCAAATCATTCTTAAGGGGTGGAAATCACCAGATTTACCACCCAATGCAAGTATTATGTAGCACATAGCAAGTTGCAGGAAAGCCTTAAGTAACTGGAATAGACAATATAATCTGAATGCTGAAAGGAGTGTGGAGGAGCTGAAAGAAAAGGTCGATCAATTATCATCTAACGATGATGCCACTACCGAGGAGATTGCGGAAGCCTTAAAGGAATTATCTGACGCTCTTAAGGTGGAGGAAATGTTCTAGAAGCAGAAATGTAGGGTGTTTTGGTTAAGAGAAGGGGATAAGAACACAAAAAAATTTCACGCCCTAACAAAGCAGAGAAGAGCAAGGAACAGGATTACACAATTACTAGATGAAGATGGAAATATTGTTGAGGACGAGGAAGGACTTGTAGCCATTTCTACAAGCTATTTTTAGACATATATTCCAATCATCAAATCCGGAGGAGATAGAGGAAGCACTATCTGAAGTAACCATGACCATTACATCAGCGGATAATGATAGGTTAACGGCACCAATCACTGAGTGGGAGATTAAGCTGGCTTTGTTCGCGATGCACCCAGAAAAAGCCCCTCGGCCAGATGGGATGACAGCGCTTTTCTATCAAAAGTACTGGGATATTGTAATGGATGATCTAACTCTTATGGTTAATCAATTCATGTTTGAAGGCACGTTGCCTCCTGGTCTAAATGGTACAAACATATGTCTCATCCAGAAAGTAGATAAGCCAAATCAGATGAGTCAACTACGTCCTATTAGCTTATGCAATGTTAGCTATAAGATAGTCACTAAGGTCTTATGCCAGAGATTGAAAAATTATTACCAGATCGGATTTCCGAAACCCAGTCAGCCTTTGTTGCTGGGAGACAGATATCTGACAACATTATGATTGCTCAGGAGATGTTTCATGCTTTACGGACAAAACCAAGTGGACGCAATAAGAGGATGGACATTAAAACATATATGAGTAAGGCATATGATCGAATGGAATGGTCTTTCATCGAGGCTACAATGAGAAAGATGGGGTTCTCGGAAATCTGGATATCCTGGATAATGCGATGTGTCAAATCAGTAAAGTATTAGGTTCTTATGAATGGCCAGCCAAGGGAGAATATTGTTCCGGAGAGAGGTCTTAGACAGGGGGATCCTCTGTCCCCTTTCATTTTTATTCTATGCACGGAAGCGCTCGTTAGCCTTCTAAATTACGCAGAGAATCAAGGGAAGATAACGGGGATGCGCATCACGCGTGTGTGTCCCTCGGTCTCACCTTCTCTTTACTGATGATAGCCTATTTTTTTTGTAAGGTAGAGCCCCGTGAATGTGAAGAAGTGATGAAAGTTGCCAAAAAATATGGACAAGCTTCAGGACAATGTATTAATTTCGACAAGTCATCTCTACTCTTCAGTAAGAGAATAGGACATGAGGTCAGACAAGAGATCAAAGACACTCTTGGGATTCAGAATGAAGGAGGAATGGGAACATATTTAGGAATTCCAGAGGACATAAGCGGGTCTAAATGCAAACTTTTTGCATTGTTAAAAGATAAGTTAAGGAATCGGGTGAATGGATGGACGGGCCGATAGTTATCAAAGGGTGGTAAGGAGGTTATGATCAAATCGATCTTGTTAGCACTCCCAACTTATGTAATGTCATGCTTTCTTCTCCCCTTGGAGATATGTGATGCTCTAGCTAAATTCTGGTGGAGTTCGAATCCCCCTAAAAGAGGCATACATTTGTCAACATGGGATAAACTATGTTTATCTAAAGAGGAGGGAGGGATTGGGTTCAGAATGATCCACAAGTTTAACTTAGCATTGTTAGCGAAGCAGTTATGGAGGTTGGTACAATTTCCAGACTCTTTGGTAGCTCGAGTATTACGAGGCCGATATTATAGACTGAGTTCGCCTTTGCGTCAGTTGAATGTTAGTTCCCCTTCTTATGCGTGGACAAGTTTATCGGCGGCCCGAGAATTACTTGTGTTGGGTGTTAGACAAAAAATACACGCGGGCTATGAAGTAAAAGTTTGGGAGGATCCATGGATTCCTACCATCCCAGCAAGACCAGCACTACCTTTGGCACCAGTTCTACACCCGAATTTGAGAGTGAGTGACCTTATTAATCAGGAAACAAAGTCTTGGGATATAAATCGGTTCCAGAATTATGTGGATGCTGCTGACATACCTCTCATAAGGAGTATGGCAATTAGCTCAACACATCGTAGAGACACGTATTGCTGGAGCTATACCAGAAATGGGCAGTACACAGTCAAATCTGGATATTGGGTTGCACAGAACATATTGATGAAGGAGGAGGAAGGAGCTGTCTCTGAACCTAGCCTCACAAAACTACAAGCACATGCTTGGAAGGTCAAGGCGCCTCAGAAGATGTGTCATCTTATGTGGCAAATGATAACAGGACATATGGCTGTTACAAGTACCTTGAACCATAGGCATATGAGATGTGATAATCACTGTCCACGGTGTGGAGAACCAGATGAATCAGTTGCACATGCGATTTTTCAGCGCCCACTTGCGCTGCAAGTATGGGCCTTATCCTCTACGCCTTCAAACTCTGTTATGTTTCCACTTCAGAGTACGTACGCGAATATGGACTATCTCTTCTGGAGGAAGAATACCATAATAGAACCAGAATTGGACAGGGACCCTTATCCCTGGTTAATTTGGTATATCTGAAAGGCCCGAAACGATAAGTTGTTCAGAGGGATTGATAGAGATCCTTTGAAGATGGCCCGTTACTCAGAGAGTGAATGTCAAGCCTGGTTCAAAGCTAATGAACAGGTGACTCTGCCACCCCAGGAAACCATCGATGTTAAAAACCAGGCCAGAAGTTTGGGGAACATTTGTCTGGTAGACGGTTCTTGGACCTCTACAGATCAGCTTAGTGGATGTGTTTGGGTTTGGATTGATAGCAAGGGAAAGAGTCAGTTAATGGGTATGCACAACTTTAGTAGAGTGGAGTTTGCTCTGCATTATGAGCTGGAAGCACTTCGGTGGGCAATGGAGAACATGCTTCAACATTCGCCATGTCAGAGATTTGGGACAGACTGCAAGGAGATGATAGCGATGCTAAGAAATCCTCAAGACTGGCCAAACTTCTCAACGGAGTTGGAAAAGCTATCGACGCTGCGGATCTGCTTTCCCGATTTCAAGATTTCCTATGTTCCCAGGACACAAAATGTTGTGGCCGATTCTTTAGCTAAATCATCTCGAGTCTTTTATCGCGAACTTTTGTAAGTTGGTTGTTCTATTCCGGTCTGGTTCCCCAGACCACCTCAAGTTTAAGTAATAGATTAGCCTTTTGATGTTAAAAAAAAAATACGACGGGAATGATGATTGGATTTTTGGTGTGTTTCATATTTTTAAAGAGTTATGATTGGTCAAGGAAAGAGATAATGAATTGTTAAATAAGTCAACTAAATTTAGGTGGTTTGGTAATGTTATTAATCATGGTTTAGGCTAGATAAAAAGTTTTTTTTTCTACAGACCTTAAAAATAGGAATTATATTTTGACTGTCCTTGATTGTAGGTGACAAATCAGATTCACATCGCTCAGTATGTACTTTGGCAAACCGGATTTATATTCTTATGATAGGTCATACTTTTAATCTATATAAACCGAAAGGACATATATGATTTTCTGATTTAAAAATTTTACATGATAAAGAATTCCTTGTGTTTACAAATTACAATGGTAAATAAACTGCAGGAAAACTTTAGTCGTAGGAAAATAAGGTGTTCTAGTTTTGAATTGAATTTTAGTTGACTGAATATTTGATAATTTTATTGTTTAGGTCGAAAATATATGTAATGGAATAATGGAGCGGTTAACGGCAGGAAACAAAGATTGGATAAGTGAAAACTTTCCAAATTTTGCAAAAAGTTACTATTGGTTAAGGGTATTAGTGATGATAGATTATATAATCAAATTGAATTAAGGTGGTTTGAATTTAGATAACTTAGAGGCCAAATTTCCACACCAAAAAAAAAAAAACTTATTTATTTAGAGTCTTATGTCTTCTCTCCATTTTCGCTTGGTTTGGATTGGACAATAGAAAATAAAAATAAAAAGGAAGTGAAAGATATTTTGGCAGAAATAAAATATATATTTGTGTCGGGTCCATTTATTTAAAACGAACACTTGGTGGCCAAGGCTATTTCTCTGGTATTAATGGAGAAGATGAACCTTACGTCAACTCTTCCACTAGATTCCTTTTTTAACATCCATGTCTCTGCTCCTGAGACGGCTCTGGAGTCTCGGCCGTGGGAAGCCTCCTGTGTCCGTGAGATCCTCTCTTTTTCCTCTTCACTCCAAAGCAATCTCAACTTCATTGCTGCAAACCCCTCCTTGTAAAATCATCGTGGCTGAGTCTTGTGGTGGGGGTCTCGGAAAACTTGTGGTTATGTATCTCAATGAACTTGAGTGCACTGACGTGGAAAAGAAGGTTCCTTTGGAGTTAGTTGATGACGAAGACGCAAAAAAGATAACAATAGGGGCATCCCATGGCTGGATAGCTACTCTGAAGGAAGATGGAGTCCTGCGTCTCCAAGACGATCTCAACCCTGTGGCATCGGATACTAATCCGAAACGCATCCCTCTGCCTCCTCTTGTGACTCTGCCTCATTGCCAAACCCAAATCATCACCAACGTGTCAATGTCATCATCTTCTCCAGGGGATGATGAGGACTGTGTCGTGGCCGTCAAGTTCTTGGGACCTCAGCTCAGCTTTTGCAAACCAGCTGGTAAACCGGAGTGGACCAACATCAAGATCGAAAACCCCTCCTTCGTCTCCTCCCGTGTCATGTTTTCCAAGAAAAACGAGTTGTTTCACATTCTCGGAGATGGAGGCAACCTCATTGGGTCATGGGATCCCAACAATCCCAGCGGCGACCCCAAAATTTCAGAGTGAGATTTAAAAACATGCCCAAGCTGAGCAAGGCTAAACAGAATCTGATGGATATGTGCTGCAGGAGCCAGCATTTGGTGGAGTCACGACCCACGGCTGAAACTTTCTTAGTCAAGCAGTACAAGAAAACTATCAAGATCACCAAGGCTGGTATTACCCGAATGAGAACCAAAGCTTTAATGGTGTTTAAGCTAGACGAAGAAGGAAACGCTGTTTATACTCAAGACATCGGAGATCTCAACATGTTCCTCTCACTGTCTGAACCTTTTTGTGTCCCTGCTACTTCCTTTCCCGGCTTGTACCGTAACATTGTCCATTTTGATGATTTCGACGAATCAGGTTATGTCCTTCTGAATGCATCCTATATCGGGAAATCATCCCATATCTATAGTAGATCTTCAAATTGCAGGGCCCCTTACGACATTCCACCACAAAATATTGTCGACTCTTAGTTTTGGATTCTGAGTCTGTTTTTTTCTTTCTCATTCTTCCATATAATTGATATGGATATGCTCATGGAGGAGTATTTACTTGATAACATCCATCTTCCAGCTAATTACTTTATAGACAAAGTAAAAACAGAGAATAAAGCAACTTGTTACAAAGTTGATAATGCTTCATGCAGTACAATGAAGATAATGGATCATTTAACCTTTTTCTCCTTGCAATATTATATATTCAGATTCCTCATACAAAGTCACTTGGTAGTTTCAATCTCTCATATTGTAAAAAAAAAAAAAATGTTAAAAAAAAAAATGTTAATAGGACTAACACCAATCTACAGAACGCATTATCTTTCTGAAAACTCACCACAAGGTAGTGCTATATTCTCAATCAGATTTGATATCTAAACATAACTCAGAGAATAATAGACAGAAATTTCTCTTCATCTTACCAATGAGCCTAGTGAAAAGACTAGGAGGAGGAGAGAGGAAGGAGATGGTAAGGAGATGAAGAAGCCTGGTGCTAAAATCGATGGTAAGCAGAAAATCTAGTTGAAGGGAAAGCAAGGAGTTTGACAAGGACCAGAATTATATGAAGTATAAGAGCATCAGCAATGCCGGTACTCTTTTGCTCGATAACTAAGATAATTTTTTTCACTATTTTATTCTTTTTTCAGTTTCCTTTTTTAAAAAAAAAAACAATCGTAGGCTCACACGTGATGGTGGGGTCTGCGCACAGTAACGTACCTGCCAGAAAATTGATCCTTATCAGAGGATTGCAAGAGTTTTTGTTGACACCAAATCTAAAAAAACGTGGAACCTACACTATTTTATAATAATTTTTTTGTGCTAAGAATTCTTGTATTTTGCCCATTGGAGGTGGTCTAAAGACATCAAAAGAGACAAAGGTTTTAGATGATGTCTCTGATAAACACACATAATGTCTTTGTATGTAAGGGGGAATCTGTAATTTTGCTATATCTAAGTGTAGACTTTTAAAACAGTACAAGATTTTAACCCATATTTAAGAAATGCGGGTATTTTTTGTGATCGTAAAGTAAACTATTTGACAAATAAATTTATGTCTATTATTAGATATCTATAATCTTTAAAATCTGTTGTATTATAATTATTTGTATAATGTTTTCATTGAGTTTTCATATCCGAATAAGACTTCTGGTCGAACATAGAGATTCAGTTACTCATATATAGTGAGGGTATGATATAATAAAACAAATATGGTAAAAATATCTTAAAATCAAAAAGACCCTTAACCAAATGAGAAGAATATAATTTTTATTTTTATTTTAAAATTGTTGATAACTTAATATATATTTGACTTGTATAAGACACTATTTATTTTTACGTAATAGTCATCTTTATTAACAAAACAAAACAAATCAAAGGATATATCTACTTAGTATATTCTCAATATATTATTTATCTGATATGATATTGTTATACAATATCTACTCTATTAAAATAGAGTCGTTCTTTTTATCTACTGATACAAGTTGTCATTTAAATTTGGACTCTTTCTAGAATGTTACAAATAATATAAGTCATATAATTGATTGAACCGTATTATTTAAATTAAACCAACACAATTTATGTAAAGAGACGACCTTAATGTAAACTACTTTCAAAATATGGCAGGTATCTATGTGTATACCGAAAACACATATTTTCTCCTACAAATATGGAATGTTCAAAAAGAATATATATATCATCAAAATATGGAAATCTACTAATTATACTTAAATTAAACCAGTGGTTATTTATGGAATATAATTTTGGGCATACTTTTATTTTTTGAACAAATTATATAGTTTGGTTTTTGTGCTTAGTATTAAGAAAAAAACTCTAAAAACATTGAAGAAACTTTTCACCTTAAAAGATAAAAAAATCAATTATTATTTTCAGACTCAAAAGGTATTTAATATTTTTAACAAAACAAAATTATCTATTATTAATCATTTATTTAAATCATGTACTTTAAAACATGTTAATATATTTTTTATTCTAAATAACAATCACTTTGTTTTGATAAATTTCAATGGTAACTTTTAAATAATTTATTGTTTTATTTTTCTTAAATAATATACTGATTAAAAAAATGTAAAACAAAACCAAAAACCAAATCTAAAAACTAAAATCCAAAACCAAAAGCTTAAAACACATGTTATATTTTTTTCCTTTGTTTATTTACAAAATAAACTATTTCAATTTTTTTTTTAATTTGTTGACATCTTTTTCAGTTTTGAATTAGATGTTCGATTATTTGAGATTTGTTTGTTGGTAATATTAGTTCAAACTAACTCAGCGGGTTTAAAAATTAAAAACCCAAACCAAAAACTGAAAATGAAAATGAAAAGTAGAAACTTAAAAACTAAAAACCAAAAACCAAAAACCAAAATCTAAAAATAAAAAACTGAAACTAAAAACTAATGAAAATTTTATATCAAAAATATTCTTTAAACTAAGACAAAACCCAGTTATATAAATTTTTAATCATAAAAATTTCCGTGCTTTCAAGCGCGGATGGAAATCTAGTATTCTTTATTTTAAAACCAGCCTTGGTGATCTTGATAGTTTTCTTGTACTGCTTGACTAAGAAAGTTTTTTTGTTTTGGTAGTATGCAGGAGACGCAGGTCCCCTACTTTTTATTTAAAGTAAAAACAATCACAGGCAAATTTGCCGAGTTCTCGTGACCCCATTGTCATCTTCCAAAAACAAATGAGCAACAGGCTCAGGAACACTATCAAAGTAATGCAAACCAAAAGGTAAAGAAACCGCATAGTTAGCTAATCCATCTGCTAGATGATTAGCTTCCCTATACACATGAGAAAACTTGACTAACCAGTCTCTTGATCGAAAGCCATGGCACAAATGTACCAGGAATGACAAAGGGTGAGCATCATGAATCCCTGTCTCCAAAAAATCCACTACACACTTCGAATCCACTCCTACCTCCACTCGCCGAAACCCGCAGTCCCAAGCTATGCAAAGACCGTAGTAGACCCCCCATAGTTCCGCTAAAGGTGCAGAACAGATGCCTATAGTAAAACGTGTCCGGGTTTAATCAAATATATTGTTAACTGTTAAACAATATATTGTTAACTTTCTTAGCCTAAGCAATGTTGTTTTTAGGTTTTGAATAAGTGATTCAGATACTGAGTTATAAGTTTTTTTTGGTTCATGAAGAGATGACATCGTAAGCTATGGTGTATACAGTTGATTTTTTCATCTACTTTAAACAGAAGTAATACAGCGACATGTTTAAAAGATATAAAACGACGATGGCAGGTTATGGTATAAAACTAGCAGTTAAACAAGCAGGTTGATAATTTATAGCAGGTCCGGCCCAGTATTTTTTTTAGGCCAGAAGTACTAAAAGAATTTGGACTTGTCATTGAATAACTTTTAAAAAGAAAAAAAAAATAGAACCAAAACACGAACCTTGCACCTGTAATTTAGCACCTTAACCGATAAACCAACTATACTACCGAAGATTCTTATAGAAAAATGTCAATTTTTTATATAAATTTTACAAGGCTGGAAGCACAAGCTTCCTTTACTTGTACCCAGAGCCGCTAATGTTTATAGTCAACAGTGGATCAAATAATTTATAGTCGATGGGCTATCAAAACTATTAGAAATGATCATTTATATAATTATGTAACCGATTTGATAATTAGTGAAAACATAGACATTAGTAATTATTAATGCTGGTCACATGGTGTTATAATATATAGGAAAAATAAAAGGAAAGGATCTAAACAACTTTTATATGTAGATTTTTAGGATTTTTTCTTATTTAATAGTATTGATTTTTTTTTGATAAATTTTACATAATCTAAACAAGATATGTAGTCACTCAAGTTATGCTCCCGAATCGGCATCAAAACTAGAATTAATTGTATGATGCATTGAATTGATTAGGGAGGAATATAAAATAACGAGAGCAGCACGACTGATCAAAGGAACAAATGACTTTTAAAGCAGTATTGTAACCAACTCTTGGAGAATTTATTCATGTTGAGTCTATTCTAATGTCTTATTCCAATATAAATGGAGTTTTTTAATTTATTATTTTATTTTGGCTCAAAGACAAGTTTTCATCTCACGATTCTTGGTACAAAACTAATGACCACACAAGATTTCGACCACATATACAATGAAGTAGTCTAGTTACACCTGATTCACTACTTGGAACCAATGCAACCTAACATTTTTCATTGTATTTATCAACCACGGTGGAAGGAAAAGCCGACTCCACGGCCAAGACCACTGCGCACCACTGCGTCCTGACTCCAGAACAAAGCCGAATGAATAGCAACTCCAACGAACCGCGAGCGGTCACCAGAATAAAATAAGAGACGCCTGACCAGAGTCCAGAACAAAGCGATAGTGGAGGGGAAGTGACTGGGGAGCAAAGACGAAAACATAGCAAGGAAGAGGCAAGCATCCGGCGGCTTGATGCACACGTACGCGGTGGACAACGCAGGAGCAGATCTGAAAATTTGGTTGGTTGTTCTTTGTCGCTGAAATTTACAAGTTTAAGTGTACATATTTAGTTAGATTCCTCATATTCATTTGGATACTATAGCTGCAAAAGGGTTTTGTGCACTAGATTTCTCATTTTTCTTTGGACTCAAGAGTCAAATATTAAGAATACCGATAATCATACTGAGAAGCGGTCAAAGGCGTAATAGAGATAATCATGGTGTTGGATACAACAGTGATGATGCTTGTGGTGACAACATTAAAGATGGAAAACATAAGGTAGATAAATTCAGAGATTGACTTTTCCAATGTATGATTATAGTAAACTGATTGATGCAAAACATGTATATATAACGTATGATTATAATAAATTTACTGATGTAGCACCAATATTTTTTTACGAAAAAGTCACATATATAACCAATCTCAAGAGAGTTAAACAAAACTTTAATTTAATTTACAATCATAAATTTTATTAGTTATAATACAAGTTGTTAGGCGGCATAAATATTCATTTAACAGAAAAATAAACATGTAATATGATAAAAATATTATAAATTAATAATTTTAAAACAATGACTTTTATTAATTTATAGAATTATTAATTTCTAAAAAAAAAATATATTTTTAGACTTCTCTATATTAGGATATATCTTTAGAAAATAACAAAATTTTGGGTTTACCGTCTATAAATTAACTAAATTTTAGAGTTTACTTTCTTATTGTTTTATTATATTATTAGGCGAATATGAAATATTTTGTCATGTAGAATGTAAATGTGGTTTTAGATATAATATTTTAAATATTATAAAAATATATTGAACTGTGAAAAGAATATAAAAATAAATTCCATTGTTGTCTGCTCCATTCCGAGAGCCGCTCGTCTTGCATTTAGCGTTCTCTGGATAACCGGGTTATGGATGGCCACGATGTCCAACAAATCCTCAAGTGAGTCCAAACGCTCTTGCTGGGACCGCATCTGAGACCGTAGCTGAGAAGTTTCCTCATCCCGGCGCGAAGTGTACGAAGAAGTTGTCCTTGGAACTTCGTTAACGGAGCCTATTCCCACCGTCCATCCCTTCTTTCTAAGAGCCACCTTGTTTCAAAAAAAGGTTCATTAATATTGAAATAATAATTAATAAAATCAAATTAATATAAAGAAATTAAAATTTATTCAAAAATTTTACCTCTTCGAAAATCCGATCGACTTCTTCGGTAGTCAATGTGACGGGTGACCCATCGGGAGCCTGCTGGGTTAGTTGTGTCTGCCGCTGCTCAACCCGAGAAACCACATTGTTATAGAGTCTCTCGGAACGTGGATCCACAAAAACTCCATCTCATGTGGCGTGAGTCATCCTGAATAGCTCAATCAGAGATGGCATGACTCCGGTCTTCTCGGCCTACAAACAAATAAAAGAGTTAATTATTTTAATTACTTAATTAGCAAATATTTTTTTAAAAAATATATTAAAAATAAAACTTACAACATCTAGACGAATCCCAGCATGAGGCTTCTGGCCGGATCTATGAAGCATGGGGTCATTTCCGTACTTATCCTTCGTTCTTGGGGAAGAAGAGAATGAATTGGACTTTTTGATGGAGGCAGGTAGGCTCCAATAGCGGATGAGACCATTCCATACAAAGTTGGAGATCTCCTTGGGATTCCCCTCATAACCGTAGAGTTCCCATTTGTCCTTCCAATCCGAGACGGTATTGCAAAGACGAGTCTTGGCTTTTGCTATAAAAGCCTCCTTCACCTTCTCGTTGATCGATAGTGGCCAATGCCACTTTTGCTGAAACCAAAAACGATAATTTTAAAATATTAAAAAATAATATTAAAATAAATATTAAATATTATAAACATATTTACCGCAAACATTTTAAACCATGTTATCTTCACGTGGTCTGGAGTCATACTCCAATTCGGATAGGCCTCGAGAAAGTACCCCTTCATCGTGTCTGAAACACTCCGGCTAACGCGGTTGTTAGCTCCAAACCTGGAAAATAATATAAATTATGAATTTTATAAATAAAAAATTAAGAATTAAAAAAAAAACCTTACCAATAAGTACCCCGCGGACGATCGGGCAAGAAGATCCTCCACTGTATAGGCAGATATGGTGCACTGGGAGGAACCCGCAAATCTGGATGAACCTGATCAGCGCCTGCGGGAATGGGATCCGGATCGGGTGCGGGGTTAGTACCGTGATGTCGAGTAGGACCAGAAGGTGGAGGCACCTCATGATATGGTATATCATTGCCGGGATAATATGCCTGAGACTCCGGCACACGGTCGGAAGATGACGGGCCGGAAGACGATGTCCCGATACCATCAGTAGTACCAAACAACTCACTATACGAAGGAGGTGGTCTAATCGGTTTCGGTCTACGAGCCATCTAAATAAAAATAAAAATATCATCAGTTTATCTTAAATTTATTATCTAAACTAATTAATTACGTAATCTAATCATCTAAACTAACCACCTAATCATCTACACTAACCATTTAAACTAACCACCTAATCATCTACACTAACCACCTAATTAACTACCTAAACTAAACTAAAAAAAAAAAAAAAGAAGAGAGAGGAGGTTACCTGGAGAGGGAGAGGAGGTAAGGAGGAATGAACGAGGCGAGCAGCCTCGTATGCGAGTGTGCTTATATATATAATTGCCTTCCTCATAAGCTCGTCATAAATTAACAAGGCTTTTACCAAGCCCGTGTTCCCATTACGACGAACTTACCAAGCCCGTGTTTTCTATTACGACGAACTTACCAGGCCCGTGTTTTTCACGTTACGATGAACTTACCAGGCCCGTGTTTTTCACATTACGACGAACTTACCAGGCCCATGTTTTTCACGTTACGACGAACTTACCAGGCCCGTGTTTCCATTACGACGAACTAACGTCGAAATGTATGAAACCCCGAAAATCAAGTTCTTCTTCTCTTCTTATTCTTCTTCTCTT
This sequence comes from Eruca vesicaria subsp. sativa, assembly GCA_932364175.1. NCBI lineage: Eukaryota > Viridiplantae > Streptophyta > Magnoliopsida > Brassicales > Brassicaceae > Eruca > Eruca vesicaria. Next base: position 105,196 of record CAKOAT010620710.1, read on the forward strand.
CTTATTCTTCTTCTCTTCTTATTCTTCTACTTATTCTTCTTCTTCTTCTAAATTTTTCTAAACCCTAAACTTACTATATACTAAACAATATTTGTTAAACTTATTATATTAAACAACATTTGTTACACATCGTTAATTGATATAAAAAACAACATTTGATACATATTTTACAGCATGTGGTACATGTTTTACATCATTCGGAATCATTCGAGTTCTCATCAACATCAGGAGAATCATCATCGCTTATACCTTCAAATTCGTCTTCACATGTGTCATCCATCACATCGTAGGGAAGATCTTCGTATTGATGATTATGCGGATCAATAAGAAAGATTTCATCAGTTTCTTGATCAGATACTTCTACTTCAGTGACACACGCTTCTTCTTGAAAGGCTGGTTCTTCCCCAGCAATAATTCGTCCACGAGGTGTAATCTTGATAACAGCTAACCAAGTTGTTCCTCAACTTCTAAGGCGAGGGTATGGAATGAAGCTAACTTGCTCGGCTTGAGAAGCTAAGATGAAAGGTTCGAATTTGTTGTATCTTCTTGAAGAGTTGACAGCCACAACACCGAATTTGTTAACCCGAACACCCCTATTCACAACAGGGTCGAACCACTCACATTTGAAGAGGACACATCTGAGCTTCAATAATCCCGCAAATTCCACTTCAATAATCTCTTGCAAGATCCCATAGAAGTCTGTTTCGCCTTTCACACATATTCCGTAGTTACTTGTTGCCCGACGACTCCCATAGTCGTATGTATGAAACGTAAAACCGCGTGTAAAATACATATGTGATGTGGTGACTTTCGCTACTAGACCTTAGACCAAATCGTGAAACCATGGGGGGTAATATGGATCATCAGCTTCAACCTACAAAAATTAGTATGTTAACAATTTATATTAGCATTACTTACGTAATATTTGAGGTATATATATTACCTGAGATTTTAACCACGTGACATAGTGTTGATCTTTTCGTCGGTCCACTTAAGTTGCAGATACTCCAGGTATTGCTGCTTCAACTTGTGTTACAAAGGAACTGCAAATTAAATGAATGTATTCACATCAATATATATAACATCACACTTCATATAATTTAAATTCACATAACTATTTACCTTTCAAATGAACATGTCACTGAATGCTCGCAGTTGAGCAGAATTTAAGTGTGGGCACTATGCTTATCCTCGTCACTAGACCACCATATTTCTCGCAATCTACCACCAAACCGTCCAATTTGGCAGAAAATATCAGGAACATTGCTTATTGGATATGTGGGGATGACTCCACCATCATCATATCTTCGAGGAACTCTTTTTATTGTATGTACTGTTGGTGCAAAGTAGTATGATGTGAAGTGAGATGTTTCCACTGTCAAACTCCCAGCAATTATTGAACCTTCCACCTTTGCAAGATTTTTTACTTTCCCCTTCAAATATTTCATGGCGCGCTCATACGGATACATCCATCCATGGTGAACAGTACCACGAAGCAATACCTCGTATGCGAGGTGAACAACAAGATGTTCCATGACGTCAAAAAATGCTGGAGGCGAAATTTTCTCTAAGTTGCACAATATGATCGGAATGTTCTCATGAAGTTGCTCGATAACTTCTTCCTTGAATGTGCGTGTGCTTAGGTCCCTAAAGAATGCTCCAATGGCTGCATATATTGCATATATATATAATATTAACATTTCATAATATATGTATATATATTATTAACTAATCAACAATATTTACCTGCAAGGGCTTCATGTACCTTTGCTGGAAGCAACTCAGCAAAAGCGAATTGAAGTAGTCGTTGCATAAACACATGACAGTCATGACTCTTCATTCCTGAGAACTTTTGACCTTGTTCAACACATCTTGAAAGATTAGAGACATATCCATCAGGGAACTTAACTTCTGATTGAACCTAGTTAAACAAAGTCGTCTTCGCTTCTGATGACAATCGGAAGATAGGAACTGGAATTCTTCCATTGCTTTTGATATGTAATTCACTTCTTGAGCAAATATCAGGTAAGTCCATCCTTGACTTTTTGCTATCTTTTGTCTTTCCTGTGACGTTCAGTATTGTATTCATGATGTTGTCAAAGAAGTTCTTCTCTATATGCATAACATCGAGGTTGTGGCGTAAAAGAAGATCCTTCCAATAAGGCATCTGCCAAAATATACTCTTCTTATGCCAATTGTGACTGACCCCATATCCATCAGGCATATTTCCAGGAACATGCCAGTTTCCTCCATGTGGAACAGTTTCCTGAGCTCCGTAGTAATCAATTTGCGCTAGGATCTGTTCTCCAGTGAGATATGGAGGAGGAATATCCCTTACAACTTTTTTGTACCTAAACAATGTCTTATTTCTTCTGTATGGATGGGTAAGGGGAAGAAATCTACGATGTCAATCAAACCAACAACTCTTCCTACCATTCTTCAGTTGAAAAGCATCTATTGATCCAAGACAATGTGGACAAGATAACCTTCCATGTGTAGTCCAACCAGAAAGCATACCATAAGCAGGAAAATCACTTATCGTCCAAAGCAGAACTGCTCGCATCGTAAAATTATTTTTCAAGGAACAATCATACGTCCTCACCCCTTCTGACCACAAGTCCTTCAACTCTTGTATCAATGGTTGAAGAAAAACATCTAGCGACCTCTTTGGATGCTTCGGACCAGGGATTAATATGGTCAATAATAGAAATTCTTGTTCCATGCACATCTCCGGAGGCAGGTTGTGCGGCGTAAGAATGACTGGCCACAAAGAGTATTGTTTCCCAGACATTCCAAATGGACTAAATCCGTCTGTGCATAATCCAAGATAGATATTTCTAATAGAACTTGCGAAATCTGGGTGTACCTTGTTAAAATGTTTCCAAGCTCTTGCATCTGATGGATGAGCAATATCGCCTTCCCGCTGGACATGTTCAGCATGCCACCTCATCGCTGCAGCAGTCCTCTCAGATTGATATAATCTTTTTAGCCTATCTGTAATTAGTAAGTACCACATCCTTTGGTACGGTACTCTATTCCTTCGACGTCCTTGCGGTTTGAATCGTGGCTTCTTGTAGAATCGACACTCTTCTAGCTTCTCATCATCTCTTCAGTATATCATGCAGTTGTCGAAGCAAACATCTATCATTTCCGAAGGCAATCCAAGACTATAAACCAATTTCTGAATCTCGTAATAAGATTCAGCTGACACGTTGTCTTCTGGCAAATACTCTTTAAACAACTCGGCCCATGCATTCATGCAGTTCTCAGGTAAATTATGATCCGTTTTAATATTCATCATCCTGCTGCTAGAGACAATTTAGAGTGACCTTCTCTACAACCAGTGTAGATTGGTTGATTTGCCGCATCTAGCATTTCATAAAACCTTTTTGCATCCAAATTAGATTCTTCAGCATGAACAGTTTCATCTGCTATTGTTGTAGTAGTTTCTAAAAATGCATCAGTAATCATGTCGTGAACCCTATCATGATCTACCATCTGTTCAACACCCTGATTATTACTGACGTTCTGAAAATTACTATTACTACTACTAGCTTCATTTCCTCCATAACCCTCTCCATGTTGAAACCAAATATAATACTGCGGTGTAAAACCTCTGTGTACTAAATGTTTCCAGACAGTTTCAGTACGGGCAAATTTTGAATTCTTGCATTTCTGACAAGGACAGAACATCTTACCACTTTCCTGCGTGAGCGGTGTACAGGCTGCCTGGTTCATGAACGTCTCAATCCCGCTAAGAAATGCATTCGTCACTCTACCGTCAGAATCTTTATGCGTATACATCCAACTCCGCAATTCGAAAATATTTCTTCCATCCGACATTTTTTGAGTTGTTTTTGTTTTTTTTTTTTTTTGTGTGGTGATATGAAATGAGAAATGAGAAATGAGAAATGATCATATATATAGGCGATCCACGAAAATTGGTATGTGAAAATTTACAACGTATTAACAAGGAATCTGTTTACAAGGATATTACTTGTCTCTAACAAATAGGTTACAACGTCTTTACAACGAGTTCACATACACATTCAACTCGTGTTCACCTACCAGCTTTCGTCGTAAAGCACTAGTAAATTTACGACGTCTTTACAACGAAAAATATTTACATAAACAAAAATAAAATGCGTGAACAGTTACCAGAAAAATTCTTATAACTCCGAGTAGCTATTCATCGTTTTCTCGAAGAAAAGCTACGCAAAGCTGATAAGAACTGTTCTGGTGACTGTTCGCGCCTTTTACTTTCTTGAAAATTCGATACATAAGTTATCGAATTCTTTTTCTTTCGTTTTTTTGTTGTTTTTGTTTGTGGTGTTTTTTGTTTGTGGTGTTTTTAGAAGTGATTATGAATGACATATATATAGGAAATTTTCGAGCTTGGTTGGTAAAGAGTTAACAACGAATTTACAAGGAAACATTTTACTACGACTTTACAAGTTTTTTGTACATGCTTTACATCATTGTTACAACGAAAGTTGTTACTTAAGAACACGTTTTTGTTTACTATAAACGGTTAAACTTTACTCGTAATGTACTTGTAATTTTACTTCGTCTTTACAACGAGTGTTTCTTTTCCAAGTACATTCGTCGTAAATTTACTTGTAGTTTACGACGAAAGTCTTTCATTGTAACCTTACTAGTTGATTACGACGAATTTGTATTTCGTCGTAATCCACTTGTTACGTACACGTAACATTACGAGGAAATATTTTCCTCGTAATGTTTCTTCGTTAAAGGCGTGTTTTCTTGTAGTGGTATAAATATTTGTGGGGTCTATAATTTTTGTGAAACCCTATAGATAAAAGTAATTAGAATGGAATTTTGGAACCTTTGCTTACAAGATTCCACAAAAATTATGAATCCTATAAATATTTATACTTATATAATATATATATATATATATATATGCATAAAACATATTTTAGGAATTCTAAGGGAAAGAATGTCTAATGGAGATGCTCTTATTAATTCAAAGAGACAAAAGAGTACTTATGACTAATTAATCATAAAGAAATTGGCATCAATAACCATAACAAAAATATAATTAATGAAATAACCAATAACAAAGTAGTGTTTAAAATATAATGTGTATATTATATATTAATTATTACTCTTTTTACCCTTTAAACCATACGCAGTTACGCATCACATATATTATTATTTTTTCTCTTATATAATTTACGTGCTCCATCTCTGATCATTTCTTTTCTTTGGTTCAGGTCAATTACCTCCGTCTATAAGATAACCACCACCATTATTATCAATTGTTTCATTAGTTGCCATCATCTTAGTTCCATCATTTTTGCCATTATTTTTTTCCACCGCCGCAACTCATCATTTTTTTACCTGCTTCCACCTTCTATTCTTTTCTTCCATCGTATGTGAGAGTTTTTCCTCCTCGTCAACTCTGGCAACTGAACCATCTTCTCTATTAATTATATATCCTTTCTTGTTTAGTGATTCTTTTTCATTTGCAATATATTACTCCATCCGTTTTAATTTAATTATTGATGTAGAGTAAAATTTTCGTTTCAAAATAAGTATCATTTTATAATTTTAATAAAAACATTATTAACTTTATATGGTATTCTATTTTTTATTGGTTTGAATGTGATTAAATATATACGTAATAGTATTTTCATTTATAGAATATATAAAATTAAATGTTATAAATATGTGTACAAACTCAAAATGATAACTAAATTTGAAACGAGTGGAGTATATATTTTGTTTTCTTCTTCTTTTTTTGTTGACAATAAAAGCTACCCTAAATAACAGGTTTTGCCGGTTCAGAAAACCAAACCAGAGATATGCTATCTAATATAGCTGAAGGAGAACGCCTCGTACCTCCTACAAGCTTATCCGCCATAATATTTTGTGTCTTTGGAATATGTATGATCTTGTAACTTATAGTAATGTTTTATTTTATTTAATGACTATAGAATAAAGTATAACTTATAGTAAAGAACATGAGTTATGTTTTATTCTTCTAACATTTTTATAAATCAATTTGTATTTACTGATCAACACTAAGACTAAACCATTACAAGGAACAATATATTAATACTATATTATTGAAATTGACAATAATGAAGAATGTGTTAAACACCATAAACTAATAATGTAAATGATGTACCAGTTGGATAAAAATGTGGTATAGTATATGATATTTCCTCTGTTTCAATATAAGTGTCACTTTAACATATTTTATTCATATTAAGAAAATGAGAAAATATACTAGTTTGTCCTCTTTTAATGTATAATTATTTAAATAAAAATAATTTTAAGAAATATCTATTGGTTGGTTAAAAGAACAAAAAATATATTATGTGTAAAAAGATTATTAAAAATGTAAATTGACACTTATTTTGAAACAAGAAAAAAATGGTAAAATGACACTATTTAAAAAAAGAAAGAATATGTATTAAGTTCTAGAATTGGAAAAAATGAATAACTTTGGCGATAATGTTACTAAACTCTTCGACAAATCGCATGTCATCCCTTCATCATTATTTTTCTTCATTCTTTTTCCTTCATCATTCTTAGGTTTTCTTTCTCTTGGTTACTCTTTTTTATTCTGTTTATTTTTTTCTACTTGATTATGTAAGTGTATATTTGTGGCTAGATCTATATGTGTTCAAGTATGTATAGAGTATGTATGAGCATAAAGTGCATAACACATAGAGATTTGTTAACGAGGTTTGTTTCAGAAACCATTCACTGGAAAAGGTCCCAACCTACAATTGCTATATGGTATCTAGCACACACTTGTACCTACCACTCTTATCTAGATTACAATGGTTAGAGCAACTACTACTCATTGATTTTATGAAAAGCATAGTTCTCTACCACCAACAGATCTCACCATCTGTCTGGTGGGATGACGCCACACACTTGTGTGCCTCTCTCAAGAATACCCTGGACGCATGCCTTTTTCTTTGACGGCCTCCTGGTATTTATCTGACTGCTAAACCCTAAACTAAGTTTTTTCCACACAATCTTTCTTTTTTTTCTTCTTTTAACAATAAGTAAGTTTTTCCTCATCTTAAATATACTATTTAAGATGTTTACTTAATTCAGCAGTCACTTCCTGATTTGTATAACTCAAACCCATGTTCTCCACTTATATATTTCTGCAGTCGCCTCACAGATTAGCTTCTTGAATGACTTCTTGAACCACTTCCTGAACTACTTCGGGATAAGCACATGAAACACTACAAACGTATGCTACATCTTTTCAGTACTTTCTTAAACCAGTCAGCATTACATCTTCAATCTCTCCTTTGATGACTGTATTTTACAAACCAAGCACCTTCTTAAACTAGTCAGCATTACATCTTCAATCTCTCCTTTGATGACTAAGTTTTAGAAACCAAGCACCTTCTCAAACTAGTTAACAAAACATCTTCAATCTCTCCCTTGATGGCTAAGTTTTAGAATTTAAACACCTTCTCAAACTAGTCAACACAACACTAACAATATCTCCCCCTTGATGACTATGTATTAGAACACAATGGGACAAAACCACACAAAGGAAAAAGAGTAGATGCTTCATGGCTTAAGGAGATCATGATCTATCAAGGTCTATGAGTCCTAATCTCGGATGAATGAACTCACAGACTTTACTACTTGCTCCTTTGGTAAAGATATCAGCCAACTGGTCTTCACTTCTAGTGTAGCAAGGTAGGATAATCTTCTGCTCCACGGCTTNGTCCTAATCTCGGATGAATGAACTCACAGACTTTACTACTTGCTCCTTTGGTAAAGATATCAGCCAACTGGTCTTCACTTCTAGTGTAGCAAGGTAGGATAATCTTCTGCTCCACGGCTTGTCTCACTTTGTGGCAATCCACTTCAATATGCTTTGTCCTTTCATGAAACACTGAGTTTGAAGCAATATGAATGGCTGCATGGTTATCACAATGCATGGTAATTGGTGTTGATGTTTCTATGCCCAAGTCTCTTAGCAAGTTTCTGATCCAAATGAGCTCACTAGTCAATTTCCTCATTGCTCTATACTTTGCCTCAGCACTTGAACATGATACCACCTTTTTCTTCTTGCTTTTCCATGTAACTAGATTGCCTCCAATGAAGGTGCAATAACCTGTAGTAGACCTCTTATCCACTCTATCACCAGCCCAATCTGCATCACAATATCCCACAATCTCTGTGCTCTTGTTGCATCCCATCTAAACACCTTGTCCCGGGGCCTCCCTTAGGTATCTCATAATCCTTTCCACCATATTCCAATGATGAACTTTAGGTGCTTGCATATGCTGGCTGACTTGGTTCACAGCAAAACAGATGTCTGGTCTTGTAATGGTAAGGTAAAGCAGCTTCCCAACCATCCTCCTATAGAGTTTGAAGTCTCCAAATGGTTTATCTTCAAACTCCCCCTCACGCAAGACTTTGTAACCTTCTTCTAGTGGTGTTTTAGCTACTCTTGCTCCAAGTTTTCCTGCCTCATTTAAAAGATCAAGTGTGTACTTTCTTTGAGATAAGAAAAGCCCCTCTTTAGAGCGGCATATTTATATCCCTAGAAAGTACTTTAGCTCACCCAAATCTTTAATATCAAAGGTGGACTTAAGAAAAGCTTTAGTAGAGATGATACCTTCCTTGTCGCTTCCTGTGATGATAATATCATCCACATAAATCAGTATCATGATAATTCCTTGCTTGCTTGTGAGGGTGAAAAGGGTATGATCAGCTTCTGATTTTACAAACCCTCTTCCATTGAGAGTTGTACTCAGTTTGTGATACCAGGCTCTTGGTGACTGTTTCAATCCATAGATTGCTTTCTTCAATCTTAGTACATTTCCTGGCTTGACCATATCTTCCATACCCGGAGGTGGCTTCATGTAAACCTCATCTTCAAGCTCTCCTTGAAGAAAAGCATTCTTGACATCCATCTGCCATAAATCCCATTCCAAGTTCACAGCTAGAG